>PVJL010006267.1:0-94743 GCA_004026885.1 Lyroderma lyra | reverse complement strand
ATTTACTGGGTGCCATGCCCAGCAAGCCTTAAAGAACATGCCTCCAAAGGACCCAAACCCGTAGGAATTTGGCAGGACTGTGGAGGGTGGACAGAATTATACTGTTCCTCACTAACAAGCTGAGTGACCTGAATAGAAGGAGCTGCTCAGGGGTGCAGGGCCAGCTCCTGCCTGAGGGTCTAACAGGAAGACTGTGTTAGAGTGTATAGGGAAGGACCAGGAAAAACCAAGTCAAAGGAATGGGATTATTCAAGAAAAACTTCATGGAAGAAGTACGATAAACAGTGAAGGGCAAAAAGATTAAAGTAATCTGCGAAAGACTTTTTTTTTTTTCGACATCTATGGTATGTGGAAGGTAATGTTGACACTACATAGACGTGGGGCCTATAGACCAGGATGGGAAACACTGGAACCAGACTGAGGCCACAGAGGGGGCATTAAAGTAGAAAGGAAGGCAAAGAACTTTAAGTGGTTGCTAAATACAGAGCAGCATTTAACCCAGATGGACAGAAGTCATGTGAGGGCAGACAGGGAGGGAATTCAATGGCGTGCTTGCAGTAAACAGGACTGACAAGGTAACCTACCACTGTAATCATGCCACGGGCAGGGTGCGTGCGGAGGCAGGGCAGTCGGCGGGCTGCAGATCTGCTCTAACACACAAGCCGGGCAGCCAGCCACGCCTTGGTGCAGCTGGTTAGCTGTTTTTGTTTTTGTTTTTGTTTCCTACATTTGCAGAAACATATGTGGCTCAATGACTATCTAAATAGTTAGAAAACAAAATACGGAGCACAACAGAAAATAAGAAAGAATACAAAAGTCAAGAGATGTGAATTTTAATCCCAGTTCTGCAACTTCCTGGGGAGCTGATCCCGAGTAAATTACACGGAGTTCTGAAAGTGTGGACTGCTCACTCTCTGCATCCGGAAGCAGCAGAGTAAACACGTGAAGCACAACACCAAAGCGGTGAGACCCCTGAGGTTGGGAAGTGCATGGTTAAGGCACACGGGAGGCGGTATGACAAGAGAGTATGGATGGTGTGGGCCTTCTCGGGGCCTAGCTGCATCAGACCTTAAGGTGCTGTGCACTCGGGCCACATGGGCGTTGACCAGATGTTTTCCCTCCTTGGTCTGGTTTGTGAACTTCTATGTCCAAATGAACTGCAGAAGCCAGCTCCTGGCATGGCACGGCACTGCATTCAGCGATTCTCAGCATTAGGACATTCAGCCCTCTGTGACAAAGGCCAGCCACATACTCCTGAAAGCAGACCTTAGCTTAGGAAGACCTGCATGAGAGGGAAGCTCCCCTAGGTGGGCAGCTACAAATCTGGACACCCTGCTGTTAGAACCTGGTCCTCCCGTGGAACTGAAAACCATCTATCCATTTAACTTCTACCTGGCCAGCCTGAGACCTTGCTAATCAAAGGAAGGCTCATGCACCAGCAGAATCAGCACCACCTGGGAGCTTGTTAAAATGTGGAATCTCCCAGACCCTGCCCCAGAGCTGCTGCAGCTGCAGCCAACCTCCAGGTAATATATGTGCTTGGGAAGTGTGAGATGTGCAAGTGTGCAGAAGGTGGGCCTCCTATGGGCTTTATTTCAATAGCACTATATTAACTTCTTCCAAAAATTTAATGTCTTTGATTGGATCCTGCCCTGCTTCTTTATCACAGTCCTTACATGTCACTGTGGTTTCATACCTGCAACTCTATATACCTGAAATGCCTACAGGGCTTCTAAAGGCAACTGCGCTGTGGCCCTTAGCTTGATGTTCAGACTCCAGGCCAGCAGTACTCACTCTGGAGGCACATGAGAATTATCAGGCAACTTTCAGAAGTTATGCCTCAGCCCACTCCGGAGAGTCCAGTGACTGGACTGGGATAGCATGCAGGCATCGGTATGTCAGAGGAGCTCCCCCATGGGATGCTATGTGCAGTTAAAGGTGGGAATCACAGTTCTAAGGTCAGAGAAACTTGAGCTGGAGACTTGAGACAAATCCTGGCTTTGCCACTTACTAGTTGTGTGTGTTTAGGCCAGTTACTCAACCATGCTGTGCCTTGTTTTCCTCAGCTATGAGATGAGGAAAGTAAGTATAACTATGTAGTAGGTCTGGTGCCTCCCTCAAAGGAGTGCTGTAGGGATAAGGGAGACAATAGGAGAACTTGCTGCAATGCCTGGCAATGCAATAGCACTCACAAATAATAGTTGTGACTGGTACTAGTTCCTGCAGGAGGTCTTACAAAAGAACTTGACCCTCCAGTTATGATGACACCACTGAGTTTTCTCTTAGTAGTCCCCAACCTTTCCTCATATGGCCTAGTTTCAAATGCTTCTCAAATCCTGCTGGCACCCTTTGGTAAGCGCCTCAGTTGATCTATGTTCCAGAAATAGAATATTAGTCCAAGATGCAGCTTGACTAAAAAGACGACTGCCTCCTTCCTCATACAGTTCTACCTGCAGGAACGTGGTCAGATTGCATCAGCTTTCCGGATGATGCCATCTGAGTCAATTCCAGATGGTGGCCTCTTTAGCATCCACTCCTTTTCTCTCTCCCCAACGGCTCCCAATTTTCCTTGCGGAACCCTTGTGGTTCTAGGAAAGCAGACCACAAACTCAGATCTGGGGGTGGCAGTGTGTGACCGAAGTCAGGCCAACCTATGCGTCCTATTGTCCAGAATAGATCACTCACAGAACTGGTAAGTGACCTAATCTGGTCCAGTCAGGATGTTTAAAACTGAGGATGATGCTGGGAATTCTGAGGCTCAGCTGGCATCACTTGCTCTGGATGGTCAGAGGAGGACAAATCCAAGAGAGCCCGAGAGATAACAGCAGAGTTTGTGGATGAAGACAACCATTCCGGGTCTCCTGTCACACAATAAGGTTAAGATAGTATGCGTATGTCATGACCACTCTGCCACTATGATGCTATATCAGCACCTACTCTGAGTCAAGTGCTGTGCTGGGTAACTTACAAACCATACCAAGTTTGCAAAGGTCACAGGGGTGGTAAGTGAAAAGGCTGGGAATTAAAACAAGGTCTTTCTAACTGCCTATCACATGGAGCTTAATGTCAGCAAAAAACTTCCAGATCTTGTTTCTTCATTTTGCTGTAAAGTACCTCTGCAATAAGTTATCTGGAACCAAGTAAAAAAAGCCCAACATTTATATCCAATGAATTTCAATGTAACAATTTAACAAACATTCAATTTAACAAATATGATCTGGTGAGACCTTTGGAGACTGTTTTATCAATATGAGAGCAAGTACACTATTAGTTGCAAGTGGTGAAAAATTAGACTCAATGTGGTCTGAACAATGGCAGAGAATTACTGGCTCACGTAACTGTGAAGTCCAGTGGTGCTTTTGGTTAGCAAAGTCACCAAAAACTTGATTATTTCTACCACCCTATTCTGCCTTCTTTAGGTTAGCTTCATCCTAAGCCTGGTTCTTCTTGTGGTTGCAAGGTGGCTGCCAGCAGTTTCTGGGGTACCCATGCTTCCTTGTTGACATACAGCAGGAAAATACAGCATCCCTTCCAACATGCAATGAAGGGTACTCCTGCCAAAAGTAAAGGGGGCCAGATGCATCAAGAAAAGTCAGTGTGCTCGCTGAAGTCCAAGATATTATTGTTTCCCAAGGTCCCCAAACTTTTCTTCTGTCCTCTGGACCTACACTGGATCATATGGTCTGAATCTACCATTAAGGCCAGGAAGATGGAATATAAAGATCAATTTAAGCCAGTCAGGGAACCCATCAGAATTGGCACTGAGTTCATTCCACTCAGAAATGCATGGGCTATATAGACAGGAAAAGAAGGCATACAAACAAAAATGCAGACACTGCCACCGAAAGGAAGGAAAAGTGGATTCTGGGCAGGCTTAAACATTCAACACATTCACTAGCCATACAAGCTTTAGACAAGGTGTCCAATCTCTTGGCTTCCCTGGGCCACGTTGGAAGAAGAAGAATTATCTTGGACCACACATAAAATACACTAACACTAATGATAACGGTAACTGATGAGCTAAAAAAAAAAAAAAGGGTCTCAAAAACATCTCATAATGTTTAAAGAAAATTTACAAATTTGTGTCATGCTGTGTTCAAAGTTGTCCTGAGCCACATGCAGTCTGTGAAGTGTGGGTTGGACAAGCTTGTTTAGGAATTTGCAAATTTGATGAATGGACTTTCCATATGTTTTAATCACTAATAAAAATGTTGACTGAGATAAGAGGGAGAAGAGCTTTCTGGGTTGATGTTGATCTGTCTTTTTAGCATCTTTCTAATATGGTAATTAAACCTATCACAAAGCAACCTGATCATCTTAATATTTAGCCAAGTGACCCAAAGGATGTCATCAGCCCGTCTACCAAATGTGGCATGGAAATGTGGTTACAGTAAATCCAAGCAACTTTCACAATCTACCATTTTACATGTTTCTATAGGAAATAATGGCAATCTGAGACTCCTACAGTGTAGTCTGAGCACTGGTGATACTCAAAGACCTGCTGGCATACTCAAATGCCTGCTGGACCCACTTGTCCCACATGTCCTCAACATGTGCACATCCAATGTGCTCTTTTCTCCCCCTATGTTCCATATCCCCTATTGTTTTTAAATCTTTAATGGAAGGAAAATTCACATACCATAAAATAAACTCTTTTTAAGTGAACACTTCAGTAGCATTCAATGCAATCACAATATTGCGCAACCACCACTTCTGTGAACATGCATGTATATGCATTTGTTAGAGTCCCTGGTCTCAGTTCATTTGGGTATATACCTAGGAGTGGGATTGCCAGATCATATGGTAATGCTGTGTTTAACTTTTGAGTTAAACTGCTTTCCACACAGGCTGAACATTCCCACGAACCATGCACAAGGGTCCCAATTCCTCCAACACTTGTTTTCTTCTCTCTCTCTCTTTTTAATTGTAGCCATCCTAATGGGTGTGAAGTGATACCTTATTGTTGTTTTGATTTGTGTGTCCCTAATGACTCAAATGATATTGAGCATCTTTTCATGTGCTGGTTGGCCATCTGTGTGTCTTCTTTGGAGCAATGGTGTATTCAAGTCCTTTGCCCGTTTTTAAATTTGGTTGGTTGGTTGTCTTTCTGTTGTTGAGTTGTAAGAGCTTCTCCTATTTCCTTTTAACTCAGTTATTCTAATCAGGACTTTCAGAATATCACCTCCCTCATTACACTGAGAATTACCAGTTTCTGTTGTTCTGTCTCAGAAACTCAGCAAATCCCTTTCTTCCTCTCTGTCCTCCCTCCCAAATGCACCATTTCAGGTCCTCATTGTCTTTTCCCAAGACAGTCACGATCGCCATGTATCGTTTCTCCCCAGTTCCAAATTTCTTCCACATACCTACTAAATTCTATAGCATAAAATTAATCTTCCTACTCCTCTGCTAACCACTTTTCCGCACTCTTGGCACCTTCTAGGCCAGGCTGAGCATCCCGGCATGGTGGCAAAGCCCTCCTCAGCCTGCTTTCCAGCCTCTTGAGTCCATCTGTAGGAACTAGGCTCCACAGGAGGTCCATGAAGCTGAGTGCCATTCCCACACTTACATGTATGGTTATGCTTTGGCCAATATTGGCCCCAGCCCGAACAACAGTCCCCACAATCTCTATGGAGGTTCCTCTAATTCACCCTATCAGCTCTGACTCCAAATTTATTTCCTTGAAGACGATGATGTTTAGACTCTTCCAGTCCAAGTGAGCGGGACCCTCTTCGGTGATGCCACAGTATTATTTTTAACATGTGCTCTATATGACACTTAAGGGGCTTGGCACACCCAGGCTGCCCTTCCTGGAGACAGTGGGCACTCAGAAGGCTACTCAGGAGACTGGAGATGGGAGCACAGCCTAAAGAAAACAGGGGGCTAGTTGAGTAGGAGAGGAGAATGGAGCAGGAAAAAGCAACAAAACACCATTAAAAAGAGCACAAATGAGGCACAAGGCAAAACAAGGGGCAGTAGTTTCCTGGGGAGGCCTCAGTTCCCCAAAACCTTCTCAAGTCTGGTCTGTGGGTAGCTCTAGGTTTGCTTGAGCAACCACAGTGGTGAGATGCAGAACCCCCATGGATGCTTTGTGCTATTGTGCCCCCCAAATTCACATATTGAAGTCCTAACCCACAGTATCTCTGAATGTGACCTTATTTGAGAATAGGGTTGTTGCAGATGGAATTAGTTACAATGAGGTCACACTGGTGGAAGAAACAAACAGAATAGGCAGAGTCTCATCTTTGAGGAGCTTTGGGGGCCAGTGTGGAGAAAGATAAGAAATAAATGAGTTAACTCCTGTGCACAAAAAAAGAAATTAAGCAGGACAGTGTAATGGAGAGCAAAAAGGAAAGGCAAGGGAAATCACCTGAGGAGTTAAACTGTAGTTGACACTTAATTGGAAAATAAAAAAAAAATTTTTTAAAAAAGGTAAAAAAGAAAGAAAAGGAAAAGTTAAAAAGAACAAAGGAAAAGAACAGAGAAAGAAAGAAGGTATAATTTCCAGTGAAGATGGCAGAGTAGGTAAACGCTGTGCTTGTCTCCTCTCATGACCACAACAAATTACAACTAAACTACAGAACAACCATATTGAGAATCACCTGAAGGCTACTTGAGCAGAAGTCCTATATCTAAGGAAATACAGAAGAAGCTACACTGAGACTGGTAGGAGAAGTGGAGATGAGGAATGGGCTGGTCCCACACCCACGTTGGTTGTTAAAAATCAGGAGAGATATCTTGGCTGTGGAGGTCCCCCCTGTCCCCTACCCTCTGGAGGAGCGAGGGGTCCCAGTCCCACACCGGGATCTCCAGCTCAGGGATCCACTACTGGGGAGAGAAGTCCCTATGACTCCGGCTGTGAAAATCAGAGGAGATTGTGGCTGAGGGCGGCTGGAATCCCAAGTGTTCCTCTTAAAGAGCCCATGCATGGACTTACTCACTGACAGGCTCACTCACTCTGAGCTCCAGTACTGGGGCAACAGCTTGAAAAGTGCCAGAGACAGACAAGGAGAGACTGAATTGTCTGATTCAGGGTGAGGCCTGGAGGGGCAGCCTTCTCCCAGATAGAAGTGCTGTCAGAATTCATGGTTTCTTTGTTGAGTCCTCCTCTCTCCTGGTATGCAGATACAGGCAGCCACCATATCTGAGTGGCCATCAATCTAGCTACTACCATTCACCCCATCTTGGTAATTTCCTGAGACCCTACCCCACCTACTTGCCAGCCCACCCAAGTCACTTCCAGTGGCTTCTTCAATACAAATGGCTCAGCTTGGCTCATGTTTTTGACTTTCCTAAAAATCTCTCAAAGGCTCATAAACCCCAAACAAACAGCATGTGGCCTTGGCATGTCCCATACTTCTTACTTAAGCAGCCCCAAGCTCGGCACTAGTGTCAGCTGGCCTTGATGCACACCTTAGCCTCCCCCAGGCACCTCCAAGCCCAGTGTGGGTGGCAGCCATCTGCGGATTGCTTTGTGGCTCATGCCAGGCAGCCCAGGGCAGGGCACAGGCTTGGGGCTAAACTTGGCCTGTGGTAGGGCCTGTCATAAGAGGTCTTAGGCCCAGCACACCCTGTGGCTGGCTTCTGACCCTACTGAAGCACCACGTGACTGCCTCCATAGATGATACACTGAAAGGGCAGATTGGACAGGCACCAGAACCCTGTTAAAGTGAATCCTGCTCTGTAGGGTCAGCTTCTGCACAACAGCTCCTCCACTGTAGTCATGGCCAGTCCTCACAACCAATCAGCCTGAGGATCAATCCCTCCTACAGATGTGCAAACAGTGACCAAGTTCCAACTATAACAGAAGGGCACACACAGTTTACACAAGGGATACACTGAAGCTTCTGGCTCTGCTGACCAGGGAGATTGCACCACTGGGCCTCAGAGAAGACCTACTACATAAGGCCACTCTACTAAGACCGGGAGACATAGCAGATCTACTTAATACATAAGAACAAACACAGGAAGGCAGCCAAATTGGGGAGACAAAGAAACATGTCCCAAATAAAAGAAAAGAACAAACCTCCAGATAAAGAACTAAATAAAATGGAGACAAGCAAGCAACAAGATACAGGGAGTTCAAAACACTGGTTATAAGGATACCAAATTATGTCAGTGATAACTTCAATAAAGAGATAGGAAACATAAAAAAGGAGATAGAAAACATGAAAATGAAGCAGTTAGTAACAAGGAATACAATAACTGAAACAAAGAACACATCAGAGGCAATCAACAGTAGATTAGATGCAGAGGATAAAATCAGTGATTTAGAAAATAAGGTATCAGGAAACACCTAATCAGAACATTAAAAAAAAAAGAGAATCCAAAAATTTGAGGATGGTTTAAGGGGCCTCTGGGACAACATCAAGTGTACCAACATATGCATTGTAGGGGTACCAGAAAAAAAGTGAGCAAGGAATTTAAAACCAATTTAAAGAAATAATGATGGAAAACATCCCTAATCTGATAAAGAAAATAGACATACAAGCCCAGACAGCACAGAGAGTGAACCCAAACAAGGTGAACCCAAACTGGCCCACACCAAGACATTCCCCCCTCTTCACATAATTAAAATGCCAAAGGATAAAGACAGAGAGAATCTTAAAAGCAGCAAGAGAAAAGCATTTAGTTACCTAATGGGAGCCCCCATAAGACTGTCAGCTGATTTTTCATCAGAAACTTTGCCAGCAAAAAGGGATTAGCACGAAATACTGATGAAAAGCAAGGACCTATGCAACCAAAATTATTCTGCCTAGCAATGCTATCATTCAGCATTAAAGGACAGATAAAGAGCTGCTCAGACAGGAAAAAGCTGAAGTTCAGCACCATGAAACTAGTTTTATTTAGAAATGGTAAAGGGAATTCTTTAAGAGGAAAAAGAAAAAGATAAAAAAACATGAATAATAAAATGGCAATAAAAACTACATATCTATCAACAATTACTTTAAATGTAAATAGATTAAAAGCTCTCATCAAAAGGCACAGGGTGGCTGAGTGGATAAGAAAACAAGACACATCATGAGAGACTCACTTCAGATGGAAAGACATACACAGACTGAGGGATGGAAAAGTTATTTCATGAAAATCAACCAACCAACCAACAGAGCTGGGGTAGAAGTACCTATATCTGACAAAATAGACTTTAAAACACAAATCATAACAAGAGACCGAGCAGGACCCAGTAACTCGACTTCTGGGTGTTTATCCAAAGCAACCCAAAGCACTACTCAAAAGGGACATAGGCATCCGTATGCTCACTGCAGCATTATTTACAATAGCGAAGCTATGGAGGCAGCCTGCGTGTCCACACATGAGCAACTCGAGAAAGCAGAGGTGGTACATACATATGATGAAATAGAAAAGAATGGAATCTTGCCATCAGCCACAACATGGATGGACCCAGAAGGTATCATGCTGAGCGGAGTAGGTCAGACAGGGAAAGAGCAAAGCCATATGATTCCAGCTGTATGTGGACTCTAAAGAACAACATGCACAACAAACAAAATGGAAAGAAACTCACAGATATAGAGAACATTTTGAGAGTTGCCAAATGGGAGTAGGGTTGGTGGATGGACAGAAAAGAGGGAGAGGTTAAGAAGTACAACTTAGTAGTTACAAAGCAGGTAGAGGGGTGTAAGGTACAGCATAAGGAATAGAGTCAATAATGCTATAACAACTGTGTGTTGTGTCAGACGGGTCGTAGATTTAGCAGGTTAATCATTTTATAAGTGTCCAACGACTATGCTATACATCTGAAATTAATATATCAACTGAAAAGCTAAAAAAAAATTCAAACAAACAGAAGACAAGAGAGCGAAGGTGTGGAAGGCTGAGCAGGAGAGGCGGAGGCACGTCTGGAGGCGGGCAGCAGAGGGCAGAGGATGTGCCCGGGCAGAGCCCACGGGGCTTCCGTTACTCCCTGGGATGGGAGCTGCGGGAGGACCCGAAGCAGAGGGTGACACCTGCGGGTTACCAACCTGCTGGGGCAGAGGTGGGGGCGTGCACGAGGGAAGCCAGAAGACCACTCGAAGAGGCTACCACAGAGCTTCAGGCAGAGGTAATGGTGACCTGTCTCAGGGAGGGGGACTGGCAGTTTTTCCCCTGCTGCTAGACTAGGAGCTTCCAGAGAACAAGGACCGTGCCTACGACATTTGGCCAGGAAGAGTTTGTTGAGTGAAACATGGAATTCTTTAACAGGAGGTGGTCACAGGAGCCCACACAGGCGTGAGCAGAGCATTCCCAAGTCATAACCACGTCAGTCCAGTGAAAACTTTGGCAGGGAGGCCAGCCAGGTCCCAGGGCACACCAGGAAATCTCTTCTTCCTTCTGAAGAACCAGGGCTTGCTTGGCTGTTGTCAGTCTACAACAGCTTTGTGCCCCCATCTCGCGACTTCTCTGGAAGCCTGGGGTGTTTCCTTCGGCACTGGGCCCCCCTCAAGTGGTGTGGCCACTGCTTCCCAAGGTCCCCAGGTTTCTTCCGCTTCTCTGAATTCTTGTTGGCTCAGAACAGTTTCTCTCATTTCTTCCTCAAACTTCTAAGAGATAACAGTGTCAGCACGTGGCGTTGGGAGCTCTGCCTTTAGCTGGCAGATGCAGGCCCGTCGCAGTTAGGCTCGGCCTGTCTCCATCTCTGATCTGTGATGGCATCTGGAAGAGAATCTTATCCTAAGCAAAGTAACTGCATCCACTAGGAACAAAGTAGTTCTAGAATCCACCAAGAGAGGAAATACTCTGGCCTTGTTTTCTTTTTTTTTTTTTTAATTCATTTTTATTGTTAGACTTATTGGGGTGACATCTGTTAGCAAGGATTACATAGGTTTCAGGCATACAATTCTACAGTGCATTGTCACCTTGTTGTATAGTAAGTTCACCACCTAATGTGACTTCTCTTTCCATCACCTTATATTTAGCTTCCCCCCCCTCCTCTCCCACCCCCTCCCCTTTGTCCCCTCCCTGACCCACTCGTCCCCAAATAAACATTAAACTATTGATTGTGTCCATGGTTTGTTTGTTTGTTTGTTCATTTCTTTTTTTCTTTGCTTTCAGTTTTATATTCCGCATGTGAGTGAAGTCATACAGTTCTTTGTGTTTTCTGTCTGACTTATCTCACTAAGCATGATGATCTCCAGGTCCATCCATTTTGTCACAAATGGCAATATTTCATCTTTGCTTATAGCTGAGTAATATTCCATTGTGTATATGTACCACAGCTTCTTTATCCTTGTTTTCTAAGCACTGAGTGGGTTACAGTACGATGGGCTGTGATCAGTGTCGCGACCACAACACACGTAAGTTAACACCCTGTGGAGGCAGAAGGTTAAAATCCTCCACCTAGTGGTCAGTCATGCAGCAGGCAGCGGCTGCTTTTGCCACCCAGCTCTCCTCACTCTCTCTTCTGAGTCACCGAGTCACGGCAGCCTCCCACTCAGCCCGGGACTTCAGGTCACTTGAGGCAAAGCCAGGGAGTGTGTCCATCATCTTGGCCATAGGGATGGGTGTGGTAAATCCAAGCATGCTCTCCCTCTCCATCAGGCCATTTCTCTTTCCACTCCTGGGAAAGAGGACTCACTCTGTGGGTGCTGCAATGACATGAGCCTGAAGCCAGCAAGGGCTACTTTGTGGAACCTGAGAACAGAGCCCACCTGAGGAAGTGGAGCTGAGTAGGGGTCTCTCATGACCAGAATCAGAAACACCTAAATCCAGGCCTATCCCGGGATTTTTGATGGCGTGAGCCCGCCACTCCCCGCTTTTCACATTTTCAAAAGTAAGCATTTAGGTTGTGGTTTTCTGTCACCTGCAGCTGAGAGTCCTCGATGATGTGCCCTCTTTTCACAAAGGGGACTAACATGAGAAAATAACCATTCTGGAAAGCAGTGAGAGACTAGGGGCCTAGGGAGAAGCTGCAAGGTGCTTCCCTGTGTCGGGGATGGCGGCTGCTGGGGCCCCACCATGCAGCATGCCGCACTGGGTCAAGCTGGGGAAGGGGCTGGACCTGAGCATCCACAGCTTCAGACTGCCAGCAGGACGGTCACTTCAGGGTACAAATGTGAACTCCATCAGCCCGAGCCAGTGCGCCCGAAGAGCAGCATGGTATCAAACATGTGGAAGAGAGCTGAGAATGATGCCACCCCCCAAGTCTCAAAGCTGCCTTCTGCAACATGAGCACGAGCAATGCTCTCAGGGGTCAAAATGCTATCTGAACTTTGGCAGGGACAAGGGCATGAGAGGCTATCCAGCTTCTATGGTCATTCTCACTGTGAAGTGATCTTCCTACCTCTAAACAGGCAGTTTCTGGGGGGACCTATCTTGGGTAGCTGGGCCAGTCCAAGTGACCACGGTAGGACAGCCATCTTGGTGGGATGTCTCCCCTTCCTGTGGGTGGGGGCTCAAGACCTCTGAGGTGCCATCGTTGTAGCACCCACGCATGGGTCCTGGACCTCTGCCAAGGTCTGCTGTAGGTTTCATGACATGCCCTTGTGTTCTCAACTTCGAAGAGCAGCTTCAGCTAATGCATGGACCCTTTTTGTGCTCATAACTACACAGATACATCGACTGAAAAATTTAAATAACCACGTGGTTAAGATTCCATCCCTATCCTCAAGTACTTGATACTCTAGCAGGGGAGACACAAGGTAGAGAAGGAGAAGTTTCAAAAGTACCCGACAGGCACTGTGCAAATGGGCCAGTGCAGAGGGTGGCACGGGGTGGGGGTGGGGAGGTGCCGAGAAAGCGGTAAAGGTCACACTTCAGGGCCCTCTCAGCTGAGCAAACAGGGCTTCCTCGGGGCAGAAACCACCGGCTCTGGGGTGGAGGCCCCTGGGTAGCACCCTCACCCACGCCCCGCTGTCTAGTGACCGTATGAATTATGTGACCTTTCTCAGCTGTACCTGCCTAACGGAGGTGGGCCGGCGAGGATTAAAGGGGGAGTGCACGCCCAGCGCAGTGCCCAGCGCACTCCAGGTGCTCATAACCAAATGACCACATCTGTTCACAGGTGCTTTTCCATTTAAGGAGAAACTGCAATCCCGGAGGGATAAGCCAGCTGCAAATGAAACCAAACTGTAACATGGTTTCAAGTTTCCCTTGTACTGAGGACAAACAGGGAGGCCCCCATTCCCAGATGAACTTCTAAAGGACAGTTCAGGGCAGTATGAGCTGGGCTGGTGGCTGGGAGCCTGGGGGTGACCTTGTGGTTCTCACCCAAAAGATGCAGAGGGTTGTGGAGGTTAAGACTGATCCAAGGCCACAGTCCTACTCCACAGAAACACCAGGACTGTCCATCAGGAAGGCTTCTGTGCTGGAGCATCAAGGCTGAGCCTAAGACACCGGTTAGCTGGGGGAAGGGGAGGGAGGACATTTCAGGCAGAGCAGATGCAGGTCAAAGGCACTAAGGGCACAGAGTGAAAGGTCAGACTGGTCACAGGTTTGAATACCAGCTGCCACAAGCTCATCAAATTCTATCAGCCGGAGATGCCCAGGAACATTACCTCCTTTCCACGGATGAGAAAACAGACTTAGAGATGAAGAAAGTGTCTAACGTCATAGAACCAGTTAGGAGTAGAGGCAAGATTTAAACCCAGGCCTGCCTGACTCTCCAAACTATCAACTGCCCACACCTTGTCCATCAGGCTGCAGAGTGGAAAGTCCTGCAGTCAAAGGCCAGTAAAGACTATGAACAGGACCAAATCAGGTGAAAAGGCAGGCTGCTCTAGTAACGGTGACGCCCTACGTAGAAGGGATGCCCGTCGGTAGCACGTCCTCCCCAGCAGCATCACTGCATTCATCTGAGAGGAGAAGAATGTTTCAGACTTGCCATCTCCTGTGCCATTCCTGCGAAGGGAGCTGCCCTGGTCTCTGTGCTTACAGACATACACAGCTTCACGGCTCCTGAAGCAACGCCAGCCTGTCCGTGCTGGAACTGCACGGCGGCGAGACTTTGGTGAGTGTGATCACCACTCTCCCTCCCATGAGACACTCTGTTCCCCTGGCCCTCCTCTGGCTTGCATCCCACTCTGCAATGTGTGTCTGTGCAGTGGGCCTGTGCTGACCACGCTTCGGGTGGGATCATGATCTTAAAGGGTAGGCGGGGCCACGTCAGTAGGAAGAGGCTCCTTCAGACCCCGGCTTAGCTGACAGGGAAAATGTAGCCTCCTGGATGGATATTAGGGAAGCGAGCCAACAGCCCAAGAGTTTCTCGCTAGGAAAGAAGTTTCACGTGGTAAAGAGGACCCATCAGGGAGGGAGGTGCCCATCACCCTCACCAACTGTCTCCCTTTCTGGGATCTGCCCTTCTCGGTGTCATACGTTGACTGGATTAGAACCACAACCTACTAAGTGTTTAAATCCCCTAGTAGGCTCAATCGGCCCACCCACCCTTCCAGAAGAAGTGGATTAAGGAAACAGGTTTTGTACCAAGTGGCCCTGAACCCCTCACTGTAGCTGACATGACCAAAGGACAACCAGTCCCCAGCCTGGCCGGCGTGAGAAGATGAGCTGGGCCAGTTAGCTTTCTTTTGGGCAACGGCAGAGAAAGAAGTGGAGGTAACTCAAGAGGAAGTCCTTGGGATGGGTCAGGGCTAAGGCCAACCAATGCCACGGGGAGACTCTGAGAGACCGGAGAAATCACAGAGAGGGCTTGTGGGGCCGTCGGAGGAGCACGCAGCCCAGCACGGAGGGAAGCGCGTGCCAAAGCTGCCTACTTCCTGGTGCTAGGTGTGCACACCCTCGAAGTAAACTGCACTTTCTTAAGCAAATGTATCCAATCTAACTGAAGCACTTTTCAACCAAGTCCCAAACAGCAGAGGGGAGGAAACTCATGTCCTCTAGGTTTTAGGGGGTAAAGTCTAAAGTTGACTGAGGGATGACACTGCTTTGAAATAGTCTGTTTTATCTTTAAAAGTAACTTGAACTTTCCTAGCTATTCCATAATATCAGTGTTTGCTTTAATATAAAAATAGCATTTCTCCCCCTGAAGCTTCATGTAAAATTGATGTTCCAGGAAGATGTGCCCTTTCTAGTCTGCAGCCTCATCTCCCACTCCCTGGCCGTGAATGGGCAACCCTGGGGGGCACACACCCTGAGGTGGGACGAGCTGGCCTAGCAGATCTCCAACCACCTTCCTGGCTCTGACCTGCACACTATGAAGCAGAAAGCTCATTAATACACAAATACCAGCTCTCAGGCACCTTGAAGGCAAGCAGTCCCACCTTCCGTGTGGGCAGTTATGCAGCCACACACAAGTGCCCTCTGAAGGCTGTCACTCATCCCTTACCTACCTAAGGCAGGATGCCAGTGGCCAGAGGCAGTAGTGGGGGTGGGGTCATACAATATAGCAAAGAACCACTTAGGGGCCAATAGGAGTCACAGCCTCCTGCTACCAAGCTTTGCCTCAGTGCCTAACAAGAACCACAAAAGAACATACTCAAGATCAGGGGACTTCCAAGAAAACTGTTCACTCTCCAAATGATTGGTGGTTTGTTCTATTGATGAAGACAGGGGTCTTCTCACTGACACCTGAACACACATTTCTGCTGGCCCAGGTGACATTTCCACTCCAATATCTTGTGAACTGGACTTCAGCGTATGCATAAGCCACATCATTTCCTGTCCCCAGCTAAGGTTTGTCCTCACACCCTTCCTCTCGCTGCCAAGTGCAGAATGACGGCCACAGATGATGATGTGATGAAACTCAGCTCACCAGCGGCAGCCATTCCTGTCATCCCCGATACCCAGCCCAGAAGGAAGCGCTCCCTTCGAAAGAGCTCTCAGAGGAATCCTTTCCTCTCACTAACTCACTGTGCCCTCCAGCAAATCACCTCACCGCTCCAGGTTCTAGCAAAATGAGGCAATTAGATCGCATTGATTGGAAGGTTCTTTCCAGCTTGAAGAATCTATAATTTTAGCTATGCAATCGTTAACAAGAATAAGAAAGGTTTATATATGCCAACAGAGAAAGAATGCTAAGACATATTATTAAACTGAGAAAAGCAAGCCGTAGAACAATATACTATGATTCCATCTGGGTAAAGTATGTACTCGAACGTGCATTAGAACTTTTTTGAAAGGACTCACAAGGAAGTGTTAACAGTGGCTACTCTCCGGTAAGCGGGTTAAGGGATTGGCAGAAAAGCGGTGTTCAGTTTTACATGGTCTTACATGTTTCATCATGTGCACACATGGCTTTTAAAATTAAACAAATAAAGGAGCAGCAAGTACCTATTGTTCCATGTGTCTCAGCACTGCCTCCAGGTCTTAGCGCATTCTCGAGCATCGCTCCTGCCTGGCTCTGCAGCTCTACCCTATGCGTCTTGGGAAAATGCAAACGAAAACCCTTGTCTGGTCACTTAGTCTATGAAGATCCCAGGCTCAGCCTCCCAAATACCCCTTAGTATCTTCTTGGCAGGTCCCTGGATGGTGCATTCACAGGTCCCTCAGCAGTGGTGGTAGTGAGCACAGCGCAGGGCCACTTGCAGGACCACTGCTTCCTCCTCTGCCAGTCACTGTGTCCCCTGTACACGCAGGTACTGGGATATGCAGGGCACACTCCCCACAGAATGGTCCACTTTCCTACAGCTTTAAGGCACCTGTTTTGGGATGTCGTCCCCCAGGCCTAGAAGTAAAGGAGCACAAGATGCCCAGGACAGTCACTGCTTCTTCCCTCTGCTGAAATCAAGTCTGGTGCTTCAAACCACCTCCCCTCAGGGAGTTCAGTGTCTACTCACAGACAGGTATCCCCTGCTGGTTCTGGAGGCTCTTTCCCCGGGCAGTGTGCCCTATGGACTCAGCCCCTCCCATGCGGAGCTGTGCTATCACTGCGCTGGCATCATGTTAGTTTTTTGTAATCGTAACAAAGGACCCGGGCTCCCTGGATCAATGGCTTTTACAGCAACTCCTAAGCAATAAATGGGAACTATTAGGCATGCTCGATATCTGCACTGCCCTCATTCAAGGTAGGCCAGGGCACGGGAAGCAGCTCTGTCACTTCCCACAGGGCTAGACAAGGCGGAGAATACGAATGAGCAACTTGGGGGGATGAGACACTTGGTGACGGAGAGCAGGCAGAAAAACCTCCTTTACCCAGGAATCCAAATGACTCTGAACAGCTCGATCAAAGCCTAGAGATCACTCAATTAAAAAACAAATCAGCTGAAGAGGCTTTCAGGCAATAAGAGCTATTTAAGAAAAGGAAAATCTGTCCCAATCAGTAGTACTTTCACCCAAAAAAGACCAAGTGGAAGATGGAAGTGTCGAGGGCAAGGAATGGACATGCTGCATTACATCAAAGGAAGAGTCCTTTCTAGGCCTTAAATCCCAGAGGAAAAAACCTACAATGTCTCCTGGGGAGGATGGTGACCAACATCATGAAGCTTCTAGAACTCCCATCTCATACGGAAATGTGGATAAGGGGCATGAGTGTGGAGAAGGGGTGTGAAGGTCACCTCCACTGCATGTGGATGGGGACAGATCTGTGCCTCCAGAGGGCAGACCCAGGACTGTGTAGCAGAATTTCCAAGGATGCTCAACATAAGGTTCAAACTATCACAGCTCCAGGGCAAAGGAATGAGCTACGTTCTGAAGCCGTGAGCACCCCATGCTGGGAAAGATCAGGGGCTATCTGTTGGGGATGTTGCAGCAGAATGTTCTGGACAGTCAGAGGCTGGGTTGCATAACTTCTAAGGATCAGAATCACAGCTTGGCTCTGAAGTCCTCATGGCTTTTGTGTAGGTTTAGCAGTCTCTGTGGGACACTGCAGCTCAACTGAAGAATGGCCAGCTCACCAAGACAGAGACGTCCAGGCCAGTGCAACAATGGCCCCATGGTGGAGCTGAACACGCCCAGACTGGCACTGAGAAGACTGTGACAGCACGACTCCAGGGAAGGGATGAGCTGTGATGACAGCAGACAATACCCACTCATGTCTGGCTTGGAGCAGAGGCTGGGTGCCTCTGTGAGCAAAGCAAGCAGGCATACAGGCTGCAAGATGTAAGAGCTGACACCAGCCTGGACCGAGGCCCCACAGGATATCTAGGCCACGGGGTGTTCCTCAGGGGTGCACCAGCACAGCTCCAAGCACAGATGCTTCCCAAATGCCCACGGGCTTTGCTTTCTTTGCCCCAGGATACATGTCTGCCCTGACAGCTCAGAGTGGTTGGGGGCTAAAGCTTTAATGGATGCTCTGGAACAGTGTTGGCCGTAACTTCTACACCCCACATCCCTGTACACCCATTAGTCCAGAGCAAGAGCCTAAAGCCATCCTTGACCCCACTCTTCTCTCTAATTTAACCCTTCAAATCCATCAGTGTGTCTGGTCACTCTAACCTGGAACACATTTCCAGTTCAGTCACCAACACATTCCCTCGACACTGGCCCAGCCACCACGGTCATATACCTGGCTGACTAACAAGAGCCTCCTAGCTGGTCTTCCCACTTCCACACTTGTCCTACTTGGTTATCTTCCTCAGTGGCCACAGCCATCTTTCCAATCTGCTTAAAGCATTCCAGTCACTTCCCACCCCTTCAGAATGATATCACACTGCTTTCTCATCAACTACATAGCCAGGCTCCTCCTCCTGGCTGGTCTAACCATCACCCCCACACCCCCCTGGGCTCTGGCTGCACTGACCTCTCTCTGCACTATGGACATGCACGTTCATTTCCACCTTGGGGCCTTTCAACTAGCTCTTTCTTTTGCTCAAAGACCTTCTCAGAACTTTGATCCAGATCTATTTCCCTAGACCTTTCTTTCCATGACTGCTACCTTCTCATCCAGCTCCCAACTCAGATGTCATTTTCTTAGGGAAAGCCTCACAGACCAAGCTAATTCAACATCTGCAGGGCCTTTCTAACACCGCTCTCCTTACTGCTCTCAGAACGTTGATCAGCATCTGAAATGTTTCCTGGAAGATGGAGCACTGCTCTGTTTACTGCAAACTCCCCAGACACCAGGTACCTGCAACAGTGTCTGGGAAGTAGTAGTTGCTAAATAAATTAACCTCATCCCATTCTTCCCCCTGGCCAAATTGAAACCCCATTACAGGTTCCCAAAAGCCCCTCTCCTCCTCCTTTACCAGGAAATTCAAGGCCTTCCCATCTTCCCAATCCCTTCCCAGTTCCCTCTGGAATCCCATCCAAAGCAAGACAAGGTTCCTCATGGGGAAGGTCATAGCCCTGGGGTGGGTTAGGGACAGAGATAAAGGCTGGCTGAGAGCCACTGCTCAGAAATACACATGAAAAAATCAAGGTTCTGAGAAAGATGTAACTTACTATAATAAGTTACACAAGCAATCACAAAACCTTATAAAGTTGATTTAGCAGAGTTCTTACAGAATGTCTAGACTCTAGCCCATTGGCTTTCAAACTCTGAGTGAAAACATATTGCTCAAATGGACTCTCTTGCTCAGAAGCCCAGCGCGGTCCAGAAATGCAGGGGCACAGCTTTGTATGAGATGGGGGAAGGGCTCGCTCAGTCTCCTCTCCCATCTCTACTGCCCCTGGGGGTCCTCCAGGAGCCAGTGCGCCTACCCCTGCCACAGGTAGGATGCTGCAGCTCCTTGCAACCCGGCAGGACTGCAGTAGTCAAGGAGGGAGCCAGAGCTGATTCTGCCATGCTGCTGGTGGGGGGCTAGTGCCTGCTTGGGATGCTGTCCAGCCTCCAGCCTTTGCTCAGCTATTTATTATTACTCAAAATTGCTGACAACTGGTTCCCTGCTGGCAGCTGGGCTTCTCTCTGTCACACAGAAAACGCACCCATTTTCTAAGCAGGTGGCACATGATCCAGGGAAGTCCCAGGAATGAGGTAAGCACCTCTGGGATCACTGCAAAGTCCCTCCAACTGGCCCTTTCCACATGGGCTCTGAAGGCTGCAGGCAAATGGTAGTTGTGATGAATTTATGGTCTTGACAGAGAGCTAGCCACACTGTCACCTTACCTGGTCAACCCAGGGCTACCAATCCAGCCCCTTTGCCGGCCCCTCCACCCACTTTATCAGCACATCTGCGAACCTGAGCAGGGTCTGGCCAGCCGTTCCCCTTGAAGTGCTTTCTGTGGGCCTGCAGAGCCTGCAGACCAGTCGTGGCCCTGCCCCCCTTCACTGGGGTTGCTGTGGCAACAGGCTCCTTCCTATAAATGATGTTCCTCACACTCATGGAGTCCCTCCGCTCTGCAGAAGCTGCGGGAAGGAGATGTAGAAAGGCAGAGGGAAAGAATGCAGTGGTGGGATGCAGGAATATCCTGCTCTAAGTGTCTTGAGGGGCTGGCTCGTGAGTGTGGCAGCCTTGTGTGCCCACTACCTGGAGAGGTACCTGGGCTGGGGCTGCACGACACTGGTGGAGCAGTGGTCATGCCTGATGAGAACTGACAGCATAGGTACAAAGGGGTAATGGGTTCCTGAAGTGCCAAAGCCCAAAGCAGGTCACTCCTTTAAGGCCAGATACAGACAGCTGTGGGGGTGACCAGTATGTGGGCCTGGCCACACCTCATCCTCTGAAGGGAATGAAGACGGGCCATGCTGGCCACTTCAGGCCACTGTGCCTCCACTGGGCTAATTCCTAGTCCTTCCTACAGCCATCTCTGACATCACATTCTTCAAGAAGCCTCTGTGGCCCAGCACAGCCAGTCAGTTACTCTGGGCTTTTATTTCCTCCATCATGGTGTGCACCCCTCCATGCTAGTTCCCTGTCCCTCATTTCCACCAGGCTGCCAGCCCCTTGCAAGCGGTGCAGCCTATGTCCCTTGTCACCAAATCTTGGTACTGAGCGGACCTGGACACCTGCCATGGAGCAGAGCTAACCACCTCCCCATGGGCACCGTGCTTTGATTTCCCCAAGGTCAGGCACTGCACATGGGGCTGATGTGTCCACTTCCTTCCCGGAGCAAAAGTCCCCGCTGATCTGTGTGGTGACTTTCATGCACGTAGGGCCTCCTCTGGCTCAGACCTTGTGCTCAGGCACCTCCCTGGGGAAGGAGCGCAGCCCTGGCCCGAGGTGTACGAAGTAAGCACAACTCCTGGGATGTACACAGAAAGCAGTCTATATCTGCTTCTATGGTCTCTTTATGTGTACTTAGTAGAGGAAGGTGGTTTCCTGTGCCTGGGGGGAAACAAGGATAGCCCACGAACTTTCCGGATAATTCTTAGTACATCTCTGTTCAGCACCTGAAGTGTCCACCTTACACAGTGTTTCCCAGAGTACTGCTACTTCTCCCAACCCTGCCTAGCAGTCCTGACCCCTCTAAAATGGGGGTGCATGGAAAGAGCAGAGTCCAAGGGGGACTGAGCATTGGGGTCCCAAGACTGCCTCCCAACCCCAACATACATCTCCCCCAGGCATCATTCCTCCATCTCCAGCTCCTGCCAGTGGGAGGGCTACATCTCCAACTCAGCCCCTACGAGTCCAGGGGCACCCTCTTGTCTCTACTAGGCTCTGCCCTCTCCATATGGCCCGTGGCCTCCAGAAAGTCCTGTCCCACACGGGAGGCACAGCTCCTCAGAACCCAGCATGCAGTGGAGTGGGACATGGTATGGAAATTTCTCTGATTAATATAATCAATATTAACTGGAATGCAGCAATTGGCACAGTACATGGTACAAAGGAGTAACTCAGAATCTGCTGAATGGGAAATAGTAAAATGGATCATACAGTTAGGTGCAACAGAAGGGGAATTCTTAATTGTGCCTTAGCGCTGATGCTAGAGAACAGTATGTTTCAAGGGGCTCTTGACCAGTTAGGAGGTGATTTGGCTGCAGATGACAGGAAGGTTACAGTAACAGGGGCTCTAATACACGGGAGGCCTTCCCCTATCATAAAAGAAGCCAGATGCAGGCCAACCCTGTGCTGTGATGACCCCACAGTTGGGAGGGGCTCCAACTCCCTCTACTGGTCTGAGTGTCCTGTGGAGCCTCTGTCATCAGGGTCGCCTTCCCTTAAGGAAAGGGTGCTGAAGCTTATGGGTCCAAACTTCAGTATCCAGAGAGAGGCAGGAGGGGAGGATTCCAGTTGCAGGACGCCTTCCCCATGGCTACTCCCAGCCCTAACTCAAGTGTGCTGGGCTGCAGTGAGGCCACAAGGCCACTCCCAGCTGCAGAGAGGCTAGGCAGTGGATGTTAGCAGTAGTCTTTGCCACCCCAGATAAAACTAAAGTTCTAACATCAGAGAAGAAAGTAAGAATGAATACTGGATTGGCAGCTAGCAGTTTCTGACAAGGTTCATGCTGTTCTGTGTTCGTGAATCTCATTCAGCTCCAAGGCCACCATGGCTGAGTGGACATCATGGACAAACTGTGGCTGGTTCAAAGTGACCCAATGCACAGTGTTTTCAGGAGGCCCCCGGTAAGCCAGGGCCACGTGGATATCACTGGTGATTTGTTAGGAAGGATAAATCTTCCTCATGCTATTAGAAGAAATAAGAACATTACTTAGATTAATTCTGGTTGATAACCTATTAGGCCAAAAAGCAACCAATGAAA
Source organism: Lyroderma lyra (assembly GCA_004026885.1). Lineage (NCBI taxonomy): Eukaryota > Metazoa > Chordata > Mammalia > Chiroptera > Megadermatidae > Lyroderma > Lyroderma lyra. Next base: position 72,282 of record PVJL010006267.1, on the reverse strand, counting down.
GTGCAAAGGAAACTGCAGGGTTGAAGAGAGAGGGGCTGGGGTGGGGCTGGGAGAGAAGCAGTGGCTTCCAATAAGGGTAGAAGTACAGAGGACCAGCGCCCACTGGACAGAAGCTGCACCCTGTGGCAGAGGGCTGTCCTGGGGAAACACGGGTGAGAACAGGCAGGCAGCGGGAAGAGGGGACGGCAGAAATGGAGCTGGAATGCAGGCGGTGCAGGGGTAGGTAAAAGGGGGGTCTCCTGCACCTCAAGCTCGCCTGAGGGGACAGGGGAGGGAACTCAGTCCCGAAACAGTCAATGCCCTTGGGGGGAAGCTGCTTGTCTGAGGAGCAAACAGCACCCCACAGTCTAAACAGGTTTTCTCAGGGTTGCCTCTGAGTAGAGTCCCCAAAATCCTCTGGTGAATCCACGGGAGCCTCCTTTGGCAACTGCAAGTCTGTGAGAGGCACATGTCCTTGTGTGCTTCACGCAAACGACAGATCACGACAGAATGAATTCAGAGGCACAGGTGAGAATCCAGCAGCCTTTCTATTAAACCACACATTAAAATCAGCAAAATTTTAAAGCAATGCTACTCTCTTCACTAAACTATTTTTTGTTGTGAAAATAATTACTTTTTCATTAAAAATGTTATGTATATTAACATGGGATAGGCTTATTACTGTTATTTTAAAATGTATAAGGAAACTTTTTAAGTGTACTGTTTCAATGTTTAACAAGGTCAGTGTTGATAGTCATCACCTATATGAACAAAATGTGCTGGGGGGCCTCAATGATTTTTACAACTGTAAAGGGGTCCCAAACCAGTTTAAGAATCACTGTATGAGTATTCTTGAACCGCCCTCTGAGGCAGGTGGACCAACCCTCTATTCCCAGTGCATCCAGAAACTCAGGCCCTAGAGGCATTCGGGGTAGCAGGGGGAGTGAGGGTAAAAGTGAGAGGGTGGGGGCCAGCCCTTGCCATGGATTCCGTTAATACCGTAGGCACAGGCTGGGGCTCTGGCTGCCTATTATCCATTTCTGTCTCAACTCCACCTTCAACTCTGTACTAGAACCACCTATTCGCATTTGATTTAGACTGGAGATATTTTATTCAGGGACCTGTGTGACCCAGGCAAGGCCACTGACGTCCTCTCCCTGAAACTGAAGCCAGGCACATTCAGTCGAAGGGCAGCTGGTATCCCCATCTCTGCTGGCTTCTCCCTCCCCACAGCTGCTTCCTGCTTTGGTGCTGCCCTGATCCTCCAACATCCCCAAGCTTTGCTCCCCACCTTTTTGCCCCTCCTAGGAGTCTAGATAGTCTTCCAGCAAACCCCAGCTGTTTGCAACCTAGCTCTGCCTGGCCACTCTCATGGCCTCTACTTGCCTTCTGCTCCAGTCCCCATGCTCACCATCTCAAACATGACACCACCCCTCACACCTCCACACTCCTGTGTCCCCCTGGGCCTGAACACCGACTCCTCTGCCTCAGCCCCACCATCTAGCCAGCACCAAAACATACCTCCAGATGAGGCTGCAGCATCATCTCCTCTCATGACCCCCTAAGGAGGAGGAAGCCCCCATGACTTCACCTGGTCCTCCTGGGTTCCTATCATATCCTCCACCTCACCTCATGTCACCTGCAAGACTCAGTACTCCTGGGAGGAACCCCAGGGGACTCTTCTCAATACCCTCCTCTCAGTATAGCAGAGGTGCCCAATAAATGTTCATTTCTAAGTGGCTACATGCCTGACTCATTGCATCTTCCAGGTGAGCTCAGATGCCACCTCCTTCAGGAAGAATTTACTCGACCTCCTCATGACCGTGGGTGCCTCGTCACATGCTGTTGCAAGCATCTGTTTGTCTTCTCCCCACACGTGGTGAACTAGGGAGGAGGACATGGGTCTTGTTGATCACTGCCCACCAGCCCCCCCTCTCCCCAGCACCTGGTCCTGCACCTGGCACCACAAAGGCTGCTTAGCATGAATGATTTGCAGAGTCCTCCTGGACCCTTGGCCTGGGCCTGCAGTGTGGACACTGCAGCTTCTGCACCTTGTGCCAAAGGCATGTAAAGTGAAACACAGTTCCTAACAGAGGTGAGAAACTACCTGCTTAGAAGTGGTTCGGGAGTCGGGAGGCAAACAGGACCACACACACCTCTCCTGCTTCTCCAAAGAACCAAACTATACAGGAGATGCTGCTCAGCCCAGGATCCTCCAGCACATTTGCCTGTGCAGCCCAGGTCCAGGCCCAATGTGCTTGATCACTGCAGACTGACCAGTGATGCACCACATGACAATGAACTAAGGATGTGCACTGCTCTTCCAGAAGAAACTACAGGAGTATGGTTAAGGCAGACTTTGCAAGAGGCAAAATATCTTAACAGTCCCAAAGCATAATACAATGTCTACCGAACTGGATGGAGTAGCATCTCCCTGCTTTTGAACACGAGCGTAGAACCTAATAGACATCTCCAAAAGACTGCCCGTAAGTCCACTTGTTTGAACCCAACGCGACGGTGTGAGAGGCCTTTTACAACAGAGGCAGGGCTGACATGTTTCTGCTCAGGCACGTAGCTTTGTTTATTCCTATTTTCAAAACAGAATGGGTCTTGGTAATAGCGTTTCAATTCAAGTGTTTTAATAAATACATTTAAAGCATATTCACAGAGCAAGCTTTTAAAGAAATCAATACATTTGGGGAGCGTATCCCACACTTAACTTTTATCACTCACATCGGAGACTTGGCCTTTTTTCTAGCATTCCTTAGAATGCTTATCCCCACTCATGCTCATTTTCCGCTCCTGGATTTTCTGACCCAGGACGTCACAGCCTGGCAGCACAGGTGCCGCTGCTTCTCATTCTTGCAATTCTCTTTCCATGTCGCCTGCTGACGTCAGCCCTCCTAGGTTTCAACTCCCTCTAATGCCCCTTCTCCTCATTTGCAGGCAGCCAAAGAGAGCGAGAGCGGCAAGGCAACAGAGGACATGCAAATTCCCATCCATTTCGTGTGTGAGTCACGGGCAGGTACTTCCCTGTCCATTCCCCAAAAGAGAAAATCTCTTTCTTTCGAGGCTGCTGGCAACAGGTGGGGTGTTGCTGGGGTTTAAATAGGGTGTTTGTTCTTTAGAAACAGGCTGCCTTCCTGAAATTTCACCGACTATCTTGTATTACCCTCTGAAATAGCTCCTATCGTTTACTGCAAACAATTACATTTTCAACAAGAATTTCTATGCAAACTATTTTTCAAACTGTGATTCAACTGATTTTGCAATATGTGTTTTGAAATTAATTTCCACCAAGGTGCGAGATTCTTCAAAGGAGTCCCGACCAGTGTGCAGATCCTACAGGTCTTAGCATAAAGGGACTGTCAGTTCTTTCTGCCAGGAGATGGAGGAAACTGGGAGAATGAGGAAGTGGGGCTTAGATGGGATTCAAAAGATGGAGAGGGAAATCTCAGTGTTCCCATACCTGAAATTCACAACTCTGATCAAAGACCAGTTTCTCAAAGGAGCTGCTGGAGTCTCCACAGCTTGTGTTCAAAATTCAAGACTGTACCAGAAACCCACACTGACTACAATCAGGACCAAGTATGCAACAACATGGATGGATGCTGAGATCATCAGGCTAAGCGAAATGAATCAGACAGAATACGTAAAAGCAACAAATAAAAAGACAATCAAACTAATAGAAACAGACAAGGTGGTTACCAGAGGGAAGGGGAAGGGGTGAGATAGAAGAGGGTAAAGGGGATCGAACACATGGTGACAGAAGGAGATCTGACTTTGGAAGGTGAGCACACCATGCAGCATACAGATGATGTGTTATAGAATTGTACACTTGAGAACTATATAATCTTATTAACCAATGTCACCTCAATACCTTCAATTAAAAAATATTTTCTTTTTAGAAAAAAGGAAGGACCAACTAACTGGTACACATACCCTGCACTGCCTAACCTCCAGGCCTCTCTTTCTACCCAGAGCATCACTCTGGTGAGGTGGACATGGAGCTGGGCCTGTGAACATGTCTCAGCATTGAGTCTCCATGTCCTAGCCCCAGGACGCGGAAAGTAACTGAGCTCAGAGTCAGGGGTGCTTGCCAAGCCACTCCTCTGGAGCAGTGGTTCCCAACCTTTTTGGCACCAGGGACTGGGGCATGGTTGGGTGGGGGATGGTTTGGGGATGATTCAAGTGCATTACATTTATTATGCACTTTAGTTTTATTATTATTACATTGTAGTATATAATGGAATAACTATATAATCACTGCCTCAGCTCCACCTCAGACCATTAGGCATTATATTCTGATAAGGAGCGTGCAACCTAGATCCCTCGCATGTGCAGTTCACAATAGGGTTAGCACTTCTATGAAAACCTAATACCACCGCTGATCTGACAGGAGGTGGAGCTCAGGCTGCAACTCGAGCAACTGGGAGCGGCTGTATATACAGATGGAGCTTCGTTGCCTTGCGCAGTACCGGTCCATGGCCTGAGGGTTGGGGCCTCCTGTTCTAGAGGAACAAAGAAGTCAGGAAATCCAAACGTACAGTCCACCCATAACTAATTACATCATGTGAGCATCATGAGCCACATTCATGCTCCCCAAAAAACAATAATTTCTGAAAAATCTCACTTTTATATTGCAAAATTTGGAACTATAGTGGGACGCCAAAATTTGGTCCTTTGTATTAAGTTTCCTAGTTGTTTAGTATTTTGTGGTTTGAGACTTCCTTTTAAAAAGAAAACCAGAAGAGGACAGAGGGTCGTTAAAAAAAAAAAACAAAAAACTTGTGAATCATCCACGCCTGCACCCAGCTCTTTCATGGACCCTCTGTGCCACGCAAAGTAATCTGAAACAAGTCCCATTCCTACCGTCCATTCTCAGCGAAAACACCACACCTGTTTTTGTTTCTCTTTCTCTTCACAGAGATGAATTTCCTTCATGGGTTCTCAATGCCTATGGATTCCAAATTCTAATTTTAGAACAGTTTCAAAATGTAGGTGGATAGCTGGCTTTGTGCAAATAATATAGCTCAGTGTATATTTGGTATATAACCTATTACCTAAGTTAAAAATAATTCCCTCTTTTACTGCCAAACTTACTAATTAATACAACTCAATATTAAGTACATAAAAGGTTCTTGTTAAATGTTTACTAAAGGTTGTAAAAGACTCTTTGAGAAAAGATTTCCTTATTTTGCAGGATGCAACCTAATCTTTAGGAGAGGCAATTTGCCTATCATGAGCACCTAACTCTATGTCAGCCCCAAAGTGCTTTTATGTAGTTCATGCCATTCCACAACAAAGAACCTGAGGCTCAAAGTTGCAGAGTGAGTGAGCGAGGACTCAAATCCAGCTGTGTCTCACTCAGGCCTGCTCTTCTCCATCAAAGAATGATTTTGAAAACTTGACACAAAGAAAAGTAACAGATGCAAATAAGTATTTTGATCCTTCTAAAAAATGAATACCTAGATGAGCTAAGATATGAACTCTATAAATGAGAGCAGAAGAGAAAATAATCTGTAACCATCAGTGTATATTTGCTCTCCAACCTGTGCAAATGCAAACAGGAAATGTCACAAGTACTGAGGAAATCTACACAGGTTTTAACATAAGCCTAATGTTTGGGGGCTTCAAAGAGGTATTTTTTAAAAGGTTCCATTTTCATATCTGTAAATAGAGCCCAACATATATAGAGATAGCAAATAAGCAATATCTCATAAATAAAAGAGAAATCCACAGCCCACAGGTGGGGCTGGGCTGAGTGGCATTCCCTAACATGGTCAAAGCAGAATGGGGCCGAGAGCACAAGGACCATGGGTGATGGCCAGAGCTAGTATACTGGACTGAAAGATTCTAAGAGCTACTTAGAAGATCAACAATAAATTAAGTAAATAAAATGAATTACAAACATTTAAAAGCTTATCCGTTCCCCAAGCAGCACACACCGAGCCACTGCAGCGGCCCTCGGGAGGCAGGGAGCCCTCTGCACAAGGAGTGGGAGTACCTTTGGAGAGACGGTGGCCAGCATGGTTAGATTCAGTCTTGGCTCTTCCCGAAACTCTATTCCCTATGTTGTACATTACATCGTTAAGACTCATCTGTTTTCTACCTAGAAATATGAACCTCTTATTCCCCTTAACCTTTTCCCTCCTTTTATAAATTTTTCAAGTATAGTTGACATGCAATATTATTTTTTAATTAATTTTAGGTGTACAGCATAGTAGTTAGATATTTGTGTAATTTAAGAAGTGATCCTCCTGACTATTCTAGTACTCACCTGGCACTATACATAGTTATTACCACATTATTGACCATATTCCCTATGCTGTACTTTACATCCCTATGACTATTTTGTAACTACCAATGTGTACTTCTTCATCACTTCCCCTTTTTCACTCTGTCCCACAGCTCCCCTCCCATCTATCACCCCGAATCTAGTGCCCATCTGGCATTTTACATAGTTATTACCATATTACTGACTGTATTCCTTATGCTGTACCCTACATGCCCGTGACTACTTTGTGACAACCAATTTGTACTTCCTAATCCCTTCCCCTTTTTCACCCAACCCCCCAAATCCCCTGCCATCTGGCAATCATCAAAATGTTCTCTGTATCTATGTTTGTTTGTTGTGTTGTTTGTTTATTTTGTTCTTTAGATTACACATATAAGCAAAATCATATTGCATCGTTCTTTCTGTCATACTCCACTCAGTGCCACACCCTACAGGTCTACTCATGCCGCCACAGATGGCAAGAACCCATTGGTCAAGCAATATTTCATTGTATATATGAGGACTGTCCAGAAAGTATCCAGCCACAAAACTATTCTCGTTATACTGACAATGGCTGGTTTTTTTCCGGACAGCCCTCATACGTACCACCTCTTCTTTATCCATTCATCCACTGACAGACACCCAGGCTGCCTCCACATCTTGGCTACTGTAAGCAATGCTGCAATGAACATATGCACTAATCCCCTCAAAGTAGTATTTTGGGTTTTGTTTTCAGATAAATATCTCAAAGTGGGATTACTGAGTCCTTGTCTCTTATTACAACCTTTATTTTAAAGTCTATTTTGTCTGGTATAAGTATTGCAACCCCAGCCTTCTTATTTGTTTCTATTTTCATAAAATAACTTTTCCATCCTTCTACTTTCAGTTTGTGTGTGTCTTCCATTCTGAGGTGAGCCTCTTGTAGGCAGCATGTGTAAGGGTTTTGTTTTTATATTCATTCAGTTGCCTTATGTTTTTGATTGGAGCATTTAATTCATTTACATTGAAAGTATTGTTGGTAGATATGTAGTAGATTTTTTTTTATGTTTTTCTCCATCCTAAAGAAGTCCCTCTAATAATTCCTTGTAATCTGGTTTGGTGGTGATGAACTCCTTTAGCTTTTTCTTGTATGGGAAGCTCTTTATGTGTCCTTCAATTATAAATGATAGTCTTGCTGAATACACTAATCTTGGTTGTAGATCCTTGCTTTTCGTTATGTTAAATATTCCCCACCAATTCCTTCTGGCCTGGAAAATTTCTTTTGAGAAGTCAGCTGACAGTGTTATGGGGAACTGTAGGTAATTAACTGCTTTTCTCTTGCTGCTTTTAGGGTTCTTTCTTTTGTCTTTAACCTTTGCAATTTTAATTATAATGTGTCTTGAAGTGGGCCTGTTTGGGCTCTCTTCTTTGGGACTCTGAGCTTCTGGGCTTGTATGTTTATTTCCTTCTCCAAGTTAGGAAAGTTTTTAATCATTATTTCTTGAAATACGTTCTCAATCCCTTGTTTTCTCTCTTCTCCTTCTGGTACTCCTATGATGCTAATGTAGTTATGTTTGATGTTGTCCCAGAGGCCCCTTAAACTATTCTCATTTTTTTGGATTCTTTTTTTCTTTTTGCTCATCTGATTGGGTGGTTTTGGCTACCTGTTTTTTCCAAATCACTGATTTGATCCTCTGCTTCATCTAGTCTGCTGGTGATTCTTTCTAGTGCATTTTTCATTTCAGTTATTGTATTCTTTATTTCGGCCTGGTTCTTCTTTATGATGTCTGTGTTCTTTTTTATGCTCACTTTCTCTTTGTTGAAGTTCTCACTAAGTTCCCTGAGCATTATTATAAACATTATTTTGAATTATGTATCTGGTAGATTGTTTGCTTCCATTTTGTTTAATTCTTTTTCTGGAGGTTTCTCCTTTTGTTTCATTTGGGACGTATTTCTTAGTTTCCTCATTTTGGTTGCCTCTCTGTGTTTGTTTCTATGTATTAAGTAGGTCTGTTATGTCTCCTACTCTTGGCCTGGTGGCCTTATGTACTAGGTGTCCTGTGTGGCCCATTTCACTCTCCCTGGTCACCTGTACCAAGTGCTTTAGGAGTGTCCTTGCAGACTTGTATAACGTCCTTCTGTTATAGTTGAGCCTTGATTGTTTTTGGCATGTTAGTGGGTGGGACTGAGCCTAAGGTTGACTGGCTGCTGTGAGGGGTGGGGGCTTATTCCACAAATTGGGATTTGCCCCAGTGGTCTCACCCTTTTGGAGTGCCACTTGTGGGGCTAATTGGGTGGTACTGAAAGCAAATTCCATGACTGTTGTTTCTGAGGCCTATTGGGAGGGACGCTGGTGCAAAACCCAGGCCCGCCACTGCCTTGACTGGCCGGGGAATACCTGGTAGGAGCTACAAAGTGATCCATGGTTAGTCACTGCCTGTGCTGTACCTGAGGCATGTGGGAGAGGCCACACTGTGAATAGAGGATGGCTGCCACCAGTATTGGGCCTGGGGTAGTTCTGCAAAAGCCCTGCTGCCAACTGCTGGCTCCTGTAAAGTTCAGGCAGTGATAAAGCCTGGAGCGGTATGGGGTTGGGTGTGGTGGGATCTCAGTGAGTCACCAGGGTGAAGCAGCAAAGCTTACCAGACCAATTCAGATTCAGGTTTGGCAACTGGCCTGGGGGAGGGCTGAACACAGTAAAGATGGCACCTGCCTGCTGGCTGTATGGGACGAGGACACCACACAGGAAAAATGGCCACTATCCCTCCAGTTCTTGCCCTAAGCCACACAACTCAGTCTTTCCCCATATAGCCCTGATGCTCCCTGAGTCACTGTCCTTCTGCTAAGAGCCTAGGGTAAGTGCCTGAATGGGGCCTTTAAAAGGGTGTCTGGGTTTCTTACAGCCTTTCATCCCACATGGGCATTTGCAATCCCCACTGTTTTTCACAGCCAGATGTTATGGGGCTCCTCTTTCCAGCACCAGTGTTCTGGGCTAGAGAGCCTGGTGTGGGGCTGGGGTCCTGCGCTCCTCCATGTGGAGACTCTGTGGCTGAGATATTCTCCCTGAATCTCAACTGTCACACTAGGGTGTGGGACCAGCCCATTTCACATCCCCAGCCTTCCTACCAGTCTCAACGTGGCTTCTGCTTTATATTCTTAGTTGTAAAACTTCTGTTCACTAGACTTCAGATGGTTTTCCAGGTGGACTGTTGTATAATTTAGTTGTAATTTTGATATGTTCATGGGGTGAGGCAAGCAGTGTTTATCTGCTCTGCCATCTTTGATCTTCCTGTTGTATCAGCATTTTTAATGAGCATCACTTGTCATAAGGAAACAGATAAGCATAGACATGTGTATTAAAGGACTTTTACTTAGCATTGTTTATAATGGGAAAAACTAGTAATTCTCAGTAGGGGAGTGGTTAAATAAATTACGAATAAAATACAGATTTTCAAAAAGTAAGATAGATAATTATACACTGCCAAGGAAAGATGTCCATGATAAAACATCTGCTCCTATTTATATAAAAGTAGTTGAATAGTTTAAATAAAAAGAGAGAGAATGTGAAATATACAGATGGGCAGGTACGAGCTGCCATAAAGTCAAGCATTTCCTATAGGAGGCCTTCCTGGATTGCTCCAGGCTATTTGGTGCCTCTGTTCCTAGACTCCTCTCAGAACACTTTTCAACCTTGCTGTGTCACTTAGTGACATGTCTAAGGCCACCATCAGACTATGAGTGGCCAATCAGAGGAGGCAGGGTCTGAATCTTATTCAACATTGTGCCTGAAGCCCCCAGCACACAGCATGGCAATTTATAAGAGGGAAACTGAGTGGAATGGATAAAAGGAAAAGAAATTCCTAGCATGATCAACATACAGCTTTGCCTTGGGTAAGTCCTGGCCAGGTTACTTAGCACTTTCTCATGGGCTCTGCCACTGCAGGCGAAGTGCTTTTGTCAGGAACTGGGGCACTGGCTCTCTGCCTGGAGGCGGACCTACTTCCTAACACAGGCCAGAAATAGCTAGGCCTCCCTCAGATCTGTGAGTCCCTAGGGGCCCATCAGCCTGGCCAATTTAGGCAGTGAGGCAGCAGATATATGAGTATATGGCTGTTCTAAAGTCTGAGGGCCTCAGCTGATGCAGCCTCACTCTGAGGCTTGCTACTTGGTCAGGAGACTCAAGCCAGCACGAGTCGGGCAGGGAGTAGCTGGGAGCAGAATATGAGTCAAGCACCACCTTCACCCAACATACCTGTTCTCTGACCGCATAACATTGACAAACCCTAGTTCTCTGTAAGAGATAGCTAAAGTTATCCCAGGTGCAAACTTTCCCCTTTTAGCAGAGTGGCCCTGAGGGGGCATTAAAAGGGCTGGAGTGGGATGGAAGAGCACAGCACAACCTGTGGGACAGGTTGGCCAGAGGTGTTGGATAAGTTGTGTGCCTCAGCTCTTTTTTGGGTAGCAAAGAGAAAGGGCTCCCTTGCCCCAGCTCCTGGCTCTGAGGAAGGAACAGCAGAAGGGGGTGGGAGTCTGCCCTAAGCATCTCTCCCTTGGCATGGCCTGTTGTTGAGCAGAGAACAGGCCTGATTACTGTGCCTGCTCCCCACACCATCCCTGACATGCCAGGACTTGCCCAGGTCTTTCCTTCCTCCTTCACCCTGGCTGCCTCAACCCCCAAAGACTCCCATGTCTGTTCTGAAGTCACCCTGTACCAAGAAGCAAGATTCCCTCTCCCACTATTTTGACCCAACAGTGCTTGTTAGGCATGAACTGCATATCTAGCACTGTGCTGCTACAAAGGGGACACTGGCAGCTAGACAGTCCCTCTGCTCCCCCAGATGTTGGCCAACTTGTACCTGCCAGAAGAGTCCGCCTGCACTTCAGTGCCACCCACCTCTTCACTTACAATGTCCCTTTCAAAGAGGGAACCATTTTGCAAGCAAGCTGGCCTGGGTTCACCCGCCTCATCTCTCCCAGGCTGAGGCAGGCAAGTCACCCACTGGCCTCCCCTCTGGGCAGTGTCCTATGCTGGAAGCACTCATGACCCATCACCGTACAGAGCAATAAGAAGTGTTGGTTAAATATAGTCCCAAAGCCATACTAGTTTACTTTTGGCTGCTTGGTTTTGTCTGTCTCCCCTTGTCAAAATCCTCCGTGTGTCACTCAGGACTCCCAGGCAGGCTCTCACACTGCCCAACCCCACTTTTGGGCAGCTGTCTGCTCTCTGGCCTGGAGTAAGTCTGTATTCCAGCTGGGAAGCATCCCCTTCCCGCACCCACATCTGTGGCAGTGGGGTCAAGGTCTCAACAATAGCTTAGTGGTGTCAGACCCATGCCTGTGGGCTTCCCAGTCCTTGGTCCCTTTTCCTCCTCACCATTCCTCTGTGCTCTTTATAGACTGTATTATTTCTCCACTGCTCCTGCAACAAATTACTCCAAACCTGATAGCTTTACACAGCACAGGCTGCCTGCACTCCTTGTCTTGCAGCTCCTCTTTCATTTTTCAAAGCCCACAGTGACAGAGGAGACCTCACATCACATCACTCCAACCTTCCCTCTGCCCTACCACCTTCTAATTTTAGGACTCCTGTGATTATACTGGGCCCACCCAGATAATCCAGGATAATTCCATCTGCAAACTTAATTCCCCTTTGCCATGTAAAACAACATATTCACAGATTGAAGGGATTAAAAAATGGATATCTTTGGGAGCCATTACTCCATTGACCACAGAGATGTATGCACTCAAGTCTTTTAGGTTATGGCTGAAGCCCATATCCTTTCCTCTTCCCATTCAATAACCACTTATTTGGGGCCTTTAGCTCTTTTGAAGAATAAGATGAGAAAGAACATAAGTTAATAAATGCACAAATGCATACCCTCAAAGAGCCTGTGTCATTCAGTGTGCACTGGGTACAGCTTGATGCAGGGCTGGGTATGGGAGTGGGCGACCAGGAGAAGCTACACTCAGTGCACAGTGTAGAAGCCTGAGGGCAGGTTAAGCAGTGAACTGCTCAGAATGTTGGGAAACACAAGGGTGCTAAGAGAGGCAGGAAGCATGTGGTGTGGGGTTAAGGAAATGTCCCCCATCTGGGGCAAGGAGGTGGAAACTGCCTGGAGCATTGCAGACTCAAGCAAATCTGTGCAGAGTAAGCCTAGGAGACTGGCCAGGAGAGGTGGAGAGTGCAAAAGACCCAGAGGGGGCAGGCTCCACACACAGGCCCCACTGCCATTAACTTCCCATTGAGAAAAAGGCCCTCTCTCAAAGGTCACAGATGTAAACATGTGTGCAGCCAATTTAGGTGTCTCTCTGACAAGGACAGATTTTCTTCTATATCTTTGATTATTGCTGAGTGCATTTGTTCTGCAGTTTCCTCGGGAATCCCAAGAACCAATTCTCTGTATGTTAGATCTGCACTGCCATTCTCCACATGTATGAGCCACCAGGGATCATTTGCCTTTCTTTCCCTGTCCCCTTATTTCTTGTTCATGACTTCTTTTGATTTCCTTGAGTACATAGTTTCTACTAGTAAACATAAAAATAAAAAATAAAAAAGGCTTTTACCTTGAGTACTATATTTCTCTCCTTTACCATTGCATCAATTTTTATATGCCTCTTGCTGGGGTTTTTTTTTAAGCTTTCCTCTTTACTTATTCTTATATGACTGATCTCTGTAGGCCTGGAATTTGCCCCCAGAATAATGTAAATAGAGTTCTGTTAGATCATTATCATCACTTTTTCAGATACTAAGCTAGCAGGTGATAATGCGCATTTATATTTTAAAACTGTGATTCAATATGGTGCAAGGGGTAGCACTGGGGGCTTGGGAGATGGGATCTCAACAGGGGAACTCTGTCTTCATATGGTACTAGGGACTGAACATTTGTGCCACCCCACCCCATTCATGTGATGAACCTCTAAGCCCCAGTGTGGCTGTATTTGGAGATAGGGCTTCTCAGGAAGTAATTACATTAAATGAGGTGCTAAGTGTGCAGTTGTGATCCAACAGAATTAGTGTCCTTGTAAGAAGAGACACCAGAGAGCTTGGCACTCCTTCTGTGAATGCACATAGGAAAAGCAATGTGTATCAGTCAGGGTTCTCCAGAGAAACAGGAGAGCAAGAGATAGAGACAGATAGAGATGGACGGGTGGTGCAACAGTGTGTGGAGAAACTAGCTCATGCAATTATGGAGGCTGAGAAGTTCTGCGATCTGCTGTCTGCAAGCTGAAGACCCAGAGAAGTGGGTGGTGCAATTCATTCTGAGTCTGCAGGCTGGAGAACTGAATGCCAATATTTGAGGGCAGAAGATGAGTATCTCAGTTAAAGCAGAGTTATTTGCCCTTCTTCGACTTTTTTGTTCTATTCAGGCCCTCAAAGGGTTAGATAATGCCCAGCCTCTCTGAGGGCCATCTTCTTTACTAGGTCCACCAACTCAAATGCTACTCTCTTCTGGAAACACCCTCACAGACACACGCAGGAATAATGTTCACCAGCCATCTGAGCTTCCTCAGCCCAAGTAAGTTGACTCAAAATCAACCTCACACCATGTGAAGGCACAACAAGGAAGTGGCTATCTCCAAGTCACAAAGGGAGCTCTCACCAGGAACCAAACTGGCTGGAACCTTGGTCTTAGGCTTCCAGCCTCCAGAACTAGGAGAAATAAATTCTATTCTTGAAGCTACCCAGGCTGTGGTATAATACCATGTAATAGATGCCTGAGTTGACTAGCACATGTCGTTTCTATTCTATTCTGAATGAGAGCACAGTGTTTTGTATTTAATTTTTAGATCCACAGTCTGACTGAGGCCTGCCTCATTGGTCAGGGATGGGTCAGGGAGGGGGCTGGCTCCACACGGACACCTTCACACACCTCTTCTCTACCTGATCTCACATGGCCACCATCTCCTCTAGTCTCTGTCTATACAAAACAGGGGATTGTGCTATTGGCTGTTGCCTTCCTAACAGCTTCCTTCTAGAAAGAGGGTCTGTCAGTGGGCTACAATGGCTTGTTTGTTTTAATTATTTTTTGCATTGGTGAGTTTAAAGAATTCTCTCTACATTCTAGAGTTCTTTGTTTAATATGTGGTTTGCAAATATTTTCTCCCAATCTTCTCTTTTCATCCTGTTCACAGGGTCTTTCACAGAACAAAAGTTTTTAATTTTGATAAGGTCCATTGCATGAATTCTTCCTTTTATGGATCAAGCTTTTGATGGTTTTAGTTTAAGTTTCCAGATGTTGTTAGCATAAAACAATTGTAATACAATTTATTTTTGTACATTGATCTCATGTCTTGTGATCTCACTAAACCAGTTTATTAGTTCTGGGAGGTTCTCTTTTATAATTTCTTAGAATTTTCTATGTAGGTGACCATGTCATATGCAAATAAGGACAGTTTTGTTTCTTCTTTTCTACTTCATATGCCTTTAATTTTTTTTTCTTGTCTTACTGCAGTGGCTAGTGTCTCACTAGTGGCTTAACTCCAGCACTGTGTTAAGTAAAAGTAACGAGAGTAGATATCCATGCCTTGTTCCCAATGTCAGGGGAAAGCATTCATTATTTCATCATTACGTGTGGTGTTAGCCGTACATGTTTTGGTACATGCACTTTAACAAGTTAAAGTAGTTCCCTTTCATTCCTAATTTACTGAGACTTTTTATCATGAATGGGTGTTGATGTTTGTTCAATTCTTTTCTATATCAATTAATATGATCATATCTTTTTGTCCTTTGCTTGTTGATATGGTGGAATTCATTGATCGATTTTCAAACATTTACCCAGCTTTGCATATATGGAATAAACACCACTTTATATACACATTATATACATGATGTATAATTCTTTTTATACACTGCTGAATTTATTTTGCAAATATTTTGTTGAGGACATTTGCTTCTAAGTTCATGAGAGATATTGTCTGTAGTTTTCATTTGTCTTTTTTTTGGTTTGGTAATACTGTTTGTCTGTCAGGGTAATCCTGGCCTAAATTAGTTGGAAAGTTTGCCCTGATCTTTTGTTTTCTGGAAGAGATTATGTAAAATTGGTTTTAATCATTCTTTAACTATTTTGTAGAAATCTCCAGAGAAACCATTTGGGTCTTGAGTTTGTTTTTCCAGTTTTAAAATTATGAACTCAATTTCTTTAGCAGTTACAGGACTATTCAGGTTATTAATTTCATCATGGTTGAGTTTTAAAAGTTTGTGCTTTGAGAAATTTGTCCATTTCTTCTATATTGTTGAAGTTATGAGCATAAAGTGTTTTGTAGTATTACCTTATTCTCTTCTAATAGCTGTGGATTCTGCAGGGATATAACCAGTTTCACTGCTGATATTGGTGATTTGTGTCTTCTCTATTTTCATCTTTGTCTTGCTAGAGGTTTATTAATTTTATTAATTTTTTCCAAAAACCAGCTTTTTGTTCCATTAATTCTCTCTGTTGTTTCCTGTTCCAATTACATTAATTTCTGTTCATATCTTTATTATTGCCTTCCTGCTGCTTGCTTTAGGTTTATTTTGTTCTTTTTTTCTTTCTAGTTTTTTGAGGTAGAAACTTAAACTTAATTGGAAACTTTTCCTCTTTTCTAATATAAGCATTTACTGCTAAAAATTTCCCTTTCAATCCTGCTTGAGCTGTATCACACATATTTTAACATGTTGCTTTCAATAGTGTAATATTTGTTAAGGTTTGCTTTATGGCCTATAGTCTATCTTGGTTTCGCAGTTGCATGAAAAAATGTATATTCTTTATTGTTGGCATATTCTTTATATGTCCATTAGATCCTGTCTGTTGGTTGGTTGTGTCACTTAGATCTTTTGTATCCTTGATGATTTTCTGACTAGTACTTATATCAGTTGCTGAGAAGAGGGTGTTGACATCCCCTCAGGTATTATTTTAGCTTTGTGTATTTCTCTTTTCGGTCCTATCAGTGTTTGCTTCATGTATTTTAGGATTCTATTCTTTGGTGCCTACACATTTAGGATTGCTATATCTTCCTGGTGAATTGATCCTTTTATCATCATATGATGCCTTCTTTGTGTCCAGTAATTTTCTTTGCTTTGAAGTACTTTACCTGATATCATATAGCCACTCCTTTTTTTAATCGGTGTTTGCATAACACACCTTTTTTTTCACCCTTTTATATTCACCTGTGTTTGAACTGAGTTTCTTATAGATAGCATACGTGTGTGTGTGTGTGTGTGTGTGTGTGTGTGTGTGTGTTTATTCTACTCTGGCAATCTGTGCCTTTTAATTGGTATATTTATACCATTTACCTCTATGGTAATTAGTGACATGCTAGAGCTAAAGTCTACCATTTTATTATATGTTTTCTGTTTGTCCTCTTTTTCTCTTTCCTCGCCTTCCTGTTGAGTTATTTAAACATTTCATAGGATTACATGTTGACTTATTAATAGAGTTTTTGAGTATATTGCTTCATATAATTTTCTTAGTGGTTGCACTATTACAATATACATATTTAACTTACCACAATCTACTACATTTTACTATTTAAAATATGAAAACCTTACTTCCATTTAGGTTCTTTATCTCCATTTAAAAAAAATCTATGCTTTGAGCATTTCTTTCTACATACATTTGCCTCACATAAGACAGTGTAATATTTTTTGTTTCAACCATCAAATATAATTTTAAAAACTCATTATCCTGAGAAGGATAATATATTATATTTCTCCTTTTCTTTTAGCTTTTTCCATTATTCTTACTTTTACATATTCCAAGATTGTTTCTTATATTATTTTTTTTCTGTTTGAAGAATTCACTTTTGCCATTTTTTAAGGACATATTGACAAGCAACAAATTCTTACATTTTTCTGTAATCTGGGAATGTATTATATCTACTTCATTCCTAAAGGATCATTTTTCTGGGTATGAAATTCATAGCTAACAGATTTTTTCTTCCAGCACACAAAAAAATATGCCCTTTCCTTCGTACCACCATGTTTTAAATACCATTCCACTGTCACTCAAATTGGTGTTGTTTTATAACTAATCTGCTGATTTCCTCTGGTGCTTTCAAGATTTTTTTTTTTGTCCTTAGTTTTCAGAAGTTTCATTATTATGAATCTAGGTATAGATTTCTTTGGGTTTATCTTCTTCGGGATTTACTCATCTTCTTGAGTAAGAGCTTGTATTGCACTGTTTTGGTCTGCTTGGTTCATCTGACTCCACTGGAGCCCTTGGGGCAGAAAGTGCTTCCTTAGGCTGTGGGGACAATCAATGCTTCCTTGTCAGTCACTTGTGGGAGGATCCCTCCTGGCAGTGTCAGGCCTCCCAATGTCTCCAGGTGGGAAAAGGAAGTCTCTGACCTATAGGACACAAAGAGCACTGCCCCAGCAGCCTGTGACAGGATGTCTCCAGCTAGTCAGCTGCTGGTGTCTTGGTGTCTCTAGGTGGGAGAAAGGACTCTCTAGTCCTCAGGACAAAGAGCACTTCCCAAGTCAGTTCTTTCTAGCCACCTGGGGTGTCTAGGTAGAGAGAGGAGTCTCTGACTGACTAGATAAAGACTGCTGCCAGTCAGACTGTTGGTTGTGGCACAATCCCGTTAGTTCTGTTGAACCACTTGGGGGTCTCTGGGTAGAGGAAGGGAGTCTCTGGCCTGCAGGGATGAAGAGTGCTTTTTGGGGCCACTTATCAGTGGGGTTCTTGATCTCCATTGCTGGTGCAACTGGGCCCATCCAGTATGGCTGGCTGGCAGTCTACCTCCCTCTCAATCTGATGGAGCAATGAGTTATCTGGGCAGTTGACTGCCACAAAGGTTGGAGTCTGGAGATAATGGTACTGGGTTGCTTTCTGTCATTGGGTGGGGGCTCATGAAGCATCAGGCTGTGTTACTCCTCCAGTCGCAGGGTTCCTAGCTGGTCTCTTTTTCTTTTTCAGAGTTATTCTATGGTTGCTTCTCAATTTATTTTCAGCATTCATAGTTGTAATTAGTGAGAAAAACAGGGAGAGATGAATCTAGCCATCTTGCCTAGACTAGTTAGTAGTCTACCTAAATTAATACTGTTCCTTTTGTGTGGGATGGTATCTATTTGATATACATCTGAGATCATTAAGTTGTTTGTATTAACTTTTAACCCTATCTTTAGTTATTTAATTTTTGAATATGCAAAACATCAACATGGTTCAAAAGTCAAACTATATATAAAAACTATACTCAGAGATGTCCCATTCTTTCCCCTTTTTTTTCCCCAGCCCATTTCCACATATTGCCTGTAGACAACAATCTTATTAGCTTCTGGTTTATCCTTCCTGAGTTTCTTTTTGAAAACTAAGGAAATATACACATTTCTATTTTTTTTCCTCATTTCAGCAGAGACATGACTTTGGCCTTTGGATCTCAGTCAGCAGTTGTTCATTCATAGCCCAGTGATTTAAAATCTTCATAATATGGATGTTTCTCTTATCAAATCCCCTCTGATACTTCTCTGATCCCATTTAAAATTATTCCCTCCATTCTGCTCAGATTCCTCAATCTGTTGAGCCATTTGTCTCCTTTCCTTCTACAAACTTTAGTGATCCAGTTTTTCACTGACTTTCCTCATAATTCTTATTCTTCAATCATTAACATATTTGAGAGTTAATATAAAAGAAAAAAAGGTATTTACCTTAATGGAATAAATGTATTCTGTAGAATTAGCTTTAAAATGCATTTCTGTGAAGTGAATTCCCTTTCCCAAATGAAGTATATTCCAGTACACTGGGTACGGGGAGGCATCGGATATAATTAATACCACATAAGTGTTGTCCATGCTTTTAACACCACATATTCATGAGAGAGGTGATATATATTTTCAATAAAACACTGCTGTCAAAACACAGAATGTTAACAATTATACTTTACAAATACCAAAAATGACAACACAACACTGTCACTGTTCTGGCAGGCTAATCTGTTACCTCATACACATTTCCCACATGCGGGCAAACATCCCTGGAGTCTTGGCAATTTAGATCAGTTTCTTTTCACAAGGCTCAGAAACCTTCACACTCACTTTACTCCCAAATAACTTGCTACTGCTTTTGTATCATTAGAAGTACACTTTCCAAGCGTACACAAACACACACACACACACAATTCCAGTCAGGTCCATTACTGGATATTGGTATTGGTGAAAACCTGATTAGAAACCAGGTTTCCCTCCAAGCTGGCTCAGAGCTCACAAGTCATACAGCAAGCATTTATTGTGTATTTACAAAGTAGCCAACTATTTGAGCCACACAGTGACTAGCAGAGAGTAAGTGTCCTGTGGGTATCATTACTCTAGATTAGGCAAAGTCACCAGCTAATAATCAAAAACCAGGAGTGAAGTAGCAGATTCTGCCATATATTCTGTTCATTTTACCGGCAGTTGGTTATTTCCTCAGATGTCACCAGCATATATAAAATATTTGGCAAGCCTGACCATTTTAACAAGAGACAATGAAAACAACCTATATTCCTCCTGGGAGAAGAGCAGAAAGCATGGGATCCTATAGATGTTCATGGTGATAGTCCTCAGAAAGAATCACATACATTCTTTATATTTCAAAGCATTTCAAATAAAATATGAAACCCTGTTTTTTAGAAGCTCTTTCATGAGCCATTTAACTTGGATAAATAATCAAACTTCCCTGTGCTTGACTTTAAAATCTGGGATTGCAGGATTCTAAGAACACTGAAACACCTCTAAACTGAGTTTTGGTTTATATAAAACTGCATAAAGTATGAGAGCCCTCACCAAAAGCTCTGGGGGACTTTAATTAAATATTGTAAAACTAGAACCCACTCCATTCACAACCCTTACCCTGCATCATTTCTGGTGTTCTAAATGTTCAAAAGAAATCTCTGATGTGGCTTTTAGATGCAGCATGAGCCATGTGCCTACACCTTGTGCCAATGACCACTGGTGGGCCTGAGCTGCTGCTGGTGAGAAGGCAGGAAGCCCTTTCCTCTGAATGGAGCCTCTGGGGGCTGGCACGCTGGGCCTCAGGCTCCCATAGGACCTGTGCTGGGGTTGGAGTACCATTTCACAGAGTACCTTTCTCCTCCCCTGTTTTCTCTACTCTGAATTCTGGATCTCTGGTATTGTGATATAAGAGTCACTTTCTGACCTGGAGCTCAAATTAGGGCAAGAAACTACCAATGTCAGGATGTGGTGGCCAAGACATGGCCTAAGAAACACTGAGCTTTGCCAGAAGGATCCAAAGAGGATCCTGGAGCGAGCAATGGCTCCACTGAGTCTTAAAAGGGACATAGAACTAACCAGTTGAAGTACAGGGCAAGGTGGGGGAAGCACATTTCAGCCAAGGCCCAAGAAAGAAGCACTGAGTGTACCCCAAAGCAGAAGCAGGCCAGTCCTGCTGGTGAGAGAGTGTAAGGTGAGACTATGGGAACTGTGAGCAGATGGCAGGCAGAGGCTAAGTACCTAGGACCGTGACATTAAGACCCTAGGGATGGGGGCCATCTTTTTGAGCATGGGACAGCAGTGCCAGTTTGTGGCAGTGAGGGATCTAGACTAATGGGGACTGCTGCCAAAGGCAAGGAGGCCATTAGGGATAGGCTGGCCATATGTACCATTTTAAATGGGACAGTACCGTTTCTTTCATACCGTTTCTTTCCTGACTGTCCTGTCATTTTAATATAAATGTCAATTTTGTCCCATTTTTAATTTTTTTTGTAAAAAACTGAACTTAGATTGTTTATTTACCAAAAGGCTCTATGCTAATCAATGTGTGCAGTAAAACTACTAGTGTGATGAAAGAGGATGTTCTGTTAATTTTATCCAATCAGGGCCAGGCTTTTTGAGCAGGTGCTGATCACACGCCACCTCCTTGCTTATCTGCAGGGGTGGGGAATTCAAGAGGTGGCCGCTAAGCCCCGTTCACCATATGGGAGCCAGGAGGGTCTTGATGCACAGGAACTACTGAAGTTCACCTGGCTGTTTGCTTCCATCAGGTTAGGAGTGTGGCATGTAGGGACTGTGAGTCTTATTGTTATTTCTACCGTCATTCTGCCCATAGATATTCTTTCTGCCCTACATTCAGTTTGATTCAGACTTTTTATCCTCATATTTTGGTTCAACTGGCTGTGAGCTCGTGTTTTTATAACAGCAGAACTCTCCAGTGGGACATTAGCATATACCAGCTTGTGATAGCAGTTGGGGTGTTTATTTCTTTTATTTTTCTTTTTGGTGTATGTTTATAATTTTTTGCAGTCTGGCCCCTGTAGTCCTGCATCAGAGTGTTCAGTATGGTGTGCCATCCAGATTTTTTTATTACCCATGTGATATTTTATAAGTATTTTATTGATGGGTGTATTATTTATGAGGTTTTGTGTGTGTGTGTGTGTGTGTGTGTGTGTGTGTGTATGCAATAAATTAGTGTTATTCATTTGTGCCCCTTTCCATGTTCTTTTATAGTGAGTTTAGGTTGTTTTTAGGTCTCTTTTAGCTGAAAAATCTAGATTAAGTATTGAGACAATGAGCATTATGTTAGCTATAAAATAAAATTGTGTCATGGAGTGTGAGAAGTTTTATGATAAAGTGTTGAAAGACTGAAATTTGCTGCTTAAGATTACTTCATTGGATAAATATTCATAGTATAGTCATGGTGAAATACAGTTCTCTACATCTCCCTAAATTTTTGTATGAGTTCTGTCACTGAAGAATAATTGTTAGCTCAGTATGCCCATGTAATAACTTTTGTTACCATCTTACTTTTCCATGAATATGGAATATTACATAACCCTGTCCCATTTTTGTCATCCCAATATCTTGTTTTTGTAACAAGAAAATATGGTCAGCCTAATTAGGAATGATTGCTCTCATCTAGGAGACAGTTTTTAACTATTTTGGATGGGTGGGATGAATTGAATGTAGGGAATATTGAGACAAGGAGAGAAAAGAGCCCAGCAGACCTTGAGTTTTACCATGTAGGGGACAAGTGGGGCCTCAAATTGAACATTTCCAAAGAAGGTGGTGGTCTGAGATGATGGTGAACTCTTTACAAAGAATTGCCTCCATGTGTGGCCTCTTACTTACAGCTTTTGGTATCCCTGCCACCAGCCAGGTCCATTGGCACAGGCACAAGCTCCCTGACCCTCAACTCTGTGACTTCTTCCTCCTGAATCAATGACTCACTCTTATTCCTAAGGTTTCTTGTGGGTTAGACTTTACTGTGAACACTTTCATTGATCCTGAGAGCAGGAACAAACCTGTAGGCAAGCACTATACCTACAAGTGTTCAGGCAAGCCACAGGCTGCCTTAAGAGGGACAGTCCAGAGAAGCCTGGAGCTCCTCAGACAAGCACTTCATACGTGCAGGACATGGGATCAGATTATAGGGAGAAGCACAGTCTGGTCATAGAACAGGCAAGGCATCATGGCTGCTTCTGTAAGGCTCTGGCCATTTCCACTTCGGAGGCATATCTGCCCACCCCTTACAAAGATAAACACACCACAGCTTAAACAGTGGAGGCTGGACTAAAGATTTTGAAATTGGCCAGCCTCATGTTTAAATCCCACATCCACCATTCATGAGGCTGATGGCCTTGCATAAGCTTCTTACAGTCCCACCTGTCCAATGAGAATGACTGCGTCCACCTTACAAAACCTGTGTGATGGCAGATAAAGGCCTCAGGGGAAGTGCCTGGTTCTTAGGCACTTGACAAATGGCAGCCATGGGTGGTCACCTGAAAGTTGGTATAAGGACACAGCTCTCTGTTCAGCAGTGGTGGCTGCCGGGGACAGCAAAAGCCTGCAAAGAGGCGTGGACCATCAGAAGGTCTTATCACTGCACTCCAGCCAGCCCCAGACTATGGCTTACTTCTTCTGGTTGGCCAACCTGAACCAGCTCTCCACTGAACTGGCATCTTGCACTCTGAATTAACAGCACTAAGGGACGATAGGGACTGAGGATGCTCAAGGTCTCTCTGAGCTCAGACAATGAAGTCTTCCCTCTTCAGCTCTCACTCTCCCAACATTGCTAGTCATACCAGTGAGGGATGCAATGAATAATGGACTTGGAAGAAGAACAAATGAATCAAGGCAGGGAGAGGGCTTCTGGAGAGAAAGAGAGAATAAAGCAAACCTGGCGTGTCATGCACTTGAGCAGTCACCAGGTCTCGTTCAGGCAACCCAGGCAGCACAAGCAGTGTTGTGGCTGGACTAGCTCCAGCAGTTTCTCTTCTATAGAAGATGACAGGGCTGTGTAGCCTCCATTGGGTCTTTGAATATCCTAAAATGTTTTGTAACCCTGATGTTCATTATGATGGGAAATAGTCAGTGGAGATACACAAAAGTGCTCATATGACGGTGGTTACTTATGACCCGCTGTGCCTGAGTCAGCGGCAATAAAACTGCCCCAGGAAGATGACTGGAAGGTAGAGGCATAGTAGCCTCCACCCAGAAAATATGTGCCTAACCTGAGAACACAAACATGCCAAAACACACCTGGCTTTAGGCCGGAGGAGAGAGGGAATGAGGTGAGGCCTGAGTGAGAAATGAGCAGCATCCTGCCTCCAGCAGATCACAACCCAGAGACAGGGGCAGTGATGATGGGCAGCATCCCGCCTATCACTCACCTGAAGGATATCTCACTGGGCTGTGAGGTTTTAGAAAACAGGGATGAAAACCTGGGCCCTCCAAAGAAACAAGGTGCTGGGACTCAGTGGGCCTGAGAGAACAAGCCTACCTAATCTGAGAGTCTCTGACAACTCTGGAGAGGGTGGGTCCAAACTGGGAGTGCCTGGGGCGCTCACAGAGAAGAAAGCATCCAAGGAATTCTGGGCTCTTATCCAAGATTCTAAAACAGTGTTTCTCCAAGGGTTAGAATTACCTCTGTGCTGGTTCAAATGCCGACCTTTGGGTCCCACCTGGACCGGGACTCTCCAGAGGAAACTGTGCTTGTGAACAACGCACCTCAGTGATGATGAGGCCCATTACCCTACAGTTGGGTCTCCCAACCTTGGCACTATCCACATTTTGTGTGGGATAATTCCTTGTTGTGGCGCCATCCTGGGCACGACATCCTGATCTCTACCCACTGGATGCCACAGCACCTTCCCCCATTAGGGACAGCAACTGTGTCTCCAGATGTCACCAACTGTCCTCTGAAGGGCAAAATCACCCCCGTTGAGAACCACTGCTCTATAATGGGAGGGCAGCTTAAGAGTGATAAGAGTCGTTTAAAACACATTTCCCAGGAATACAATCATGAATAATCTTAATAAGGGGAAAAGTATGGTGAGCTCTCCTCAGCCCCAGTGCACCTGAAGATCACAAGAGGCTTTGCTCACTCCTCCAGGACTCATCCAGAGAGGGGAGAGCCATGATTCAAAGATACAGATGTGATTCCAGCCCTGTGCTTCCAAGAGAAAGACCTCCGAGAGTCCTTACCTAGAGAGTCTCCGGGGGTGGTGGGGGGCTGTCACAGAAGCACCACATCTAACAGAGGGTGGGAGGGCCTGGAACCAGCTGGGAACACTAAAGAGTGACCTAGGCCTGTAAACACAGGGTCAGGAGAGCTGAGGCCCAGGCAAGCTGAGTCGTTCAGAAAATACTAAGGACAAAAAAGGGCTGTTAAAATTGGATTAGGAACGATAGGAACAAGAAGGGATAGGTCCATATTGGGGTGAAAGGTGTTCAGTTAACAGATGATGGAAAGAAAGAACTACTAAACTCCCATTTTCTATCAAGGAGAACAATCTTCAGACTGAAAAGGTTGAATCAAACACGGATATGAGGGAATTGAAACGCAAGCCGAGGGAGCGATTGTGAGAGAACATCCAGTCACACTAAATGAATTCAAATCTCCTGATCCAGATGCATCACATCTCAGCTCTGAATTAACTTACAGAACAGACTTGCTCAATGCCGGCAATCTCGAGAATGCAGAAAAATGGGACAATGCCCAAGACAAGACTATGTCCAATTTAGCAAAAGGGAGAAAAGGTATTTTTGCAAACTACAATTGGTGACCCAGACACAAACCCCTGACAGAATTCTATAATTTAAGTACTTACAAACACAGCCCAGGCTGATAGAAAACAGTTAGGCAGACCCACCTCCCTACTTCTGCCATAAAGTGATGGGGGGACACTTGCTAAAATAAGGGGGAGACTTCCTAGAGTGATGGGGACACCTGTTAGTGTGATGGGGACATGCCTAGAGTGATGAGGACACCGCCTAGACTGATGGGGGACACTGCCTAGAGTGATGGGGACACCACCTGGAGTGACGACCACACTGCACAGTGCGAGTATGTCTGGGTGGATCAAACAGCAGAAGGGAGCTGGAATAGTCCTCCCATTCTGGGAGGACTTGAGAGGAAGGACAGATGGCCTGACCATAGAGTGTAGAATCTTCCTTCCTGCTCGGCATCATTACTAATCCTGGAGGAGGGAGAGGCAGCATGTCATCACATGTGCAGGTGACATGAAGCTCAGAGGGAGAACAAATCCATTGGATGAATAACAGAACCAGAATCCAAACACATCTTGAAAAGTTAAACAGTCCTGTCCATTGTAATGAGATGAAAATTAACAGGGATCTGATTAAGGTCCTGTACTGGGGTCCAAAAACCCCGGCCACATGCATGCAGAACAGAGGGAATGTGGCTTCTGGCAGTGTACACACAGGCGACCAAGGGACCTAAACACAAGTGCAGAGAAGCTGCCAAACATAGCCAAAGGCAGTTTAGCAGCCCTGCCAGGGAGAAACATCCCCACAGAAGGTCCAGCAAGGGCAGAAATGGCACAGCCACATCCTATCCCATCCAACCAGACCTGCCCACTGCTTCAGCTCCAGGGGCCTGTGGGTATAATGGTTTAACTGGGAAGGACAGGGAATGAGGTGGGGTTAATATTCACCTCTCTGCAGGCTTGTCCCCTGAGGTTCTGTAACGCTGCTACTGTGCAGGGTGGGAATAGAACCATCAAGTTCCACGCAGGATGCCTCGGCTGATCTCCACAGAGAGAACCACGGCAGCTGTCCATTACAGGGATGGACGATCTTAAGAGAAAGGAACACGACCATACATCTTATGGTCATGTTATCTCATTCAGTTTGTATCTAGTCCAGTGAGGTTACGATTCCCCCAAGAACACCAAATCTAGGCTCAGAAGAGTTAACTAATTTGCCTAAAGTCACACAGCCAGAAGTCAGGTAAGGAGGCAGACTCAGGTATGGATTCAACCATGCTTGTCCAACCTGTGGGGAAGTGAGTCCAGTCAGTGGCTACACAATCACCCGCTGGGGAGGCAACAGGACCACAGCTGCAGACGGCCAGGGTCCCCTCAGACAAGAGATGCTGACAGTGATTGGAGTGGATAAACAGGGCTTCAGACAGCAATGAACACAATCACTCAATTAGTAACAAAAAAGTATAAATTCAAAAGACCATTTTTTCATCAAATTGACAAACTTAAAAATAAATGAAAATGGGGAAGAGGGAACTTTTAAGCTTATCATGAAATACAGATTTTTATGTTTTAAATATCAAAATGCCAAAACCTGTATTTACAAAGTTTAAACAAGCAGAACAGGAAAAGACATTTACCATATGAGGTCTGACAATTAAGTTCACAATCTCATCCTAGAGAGAGTGCTACGTACCGCATTGCTGAACGTCACTACGGTCACCTTCCAAGCACTCTCCTTGCATGCTCACTTCAGCAGCACATATGCTTCCTTGGGAGGCTACACACTGACACCAGCACCTAGTCCACCATCACAGCTGTCATTGTATGACCCTTGATGTCCCGAATGTCATCAAAATGTCTTCCTTTCAATATTTCCTTTATCTTCAGGTAAAGAAAAAAGTCATTGGGGACCAGATCAGGTGAGAGGGGAGGGTGTTCCAATACAGTTACTTGTTTACTATCTAAATACTCCCTCACAGACAGTGCCATGTGATTTGGTGCATTGTTGTGATGCAAGAGCCCTGAGTTTTTGATGAAAAGTTCAGGTCACTTTCATCTAAATTTTTCACACAGCTTTTGCAGTACTTATAAATAGTAAACTTGGTTGACTGTTCTGTTGGTACAAATTCATAATGAACAATCCCTCTCATATCAAAAAAGGTTAGCAACATCGTTTTGACTCATGGTTTGGACTAATGGAACATTTTTGGTCATGGAGAACTGGCTGACTTCCATTGTGCACTTTGATGCTTTGTTTCAGGGTCATGTTGTAACACCCATGTTTCATCACCAGTGAGAACACAGCCCAAAACACTGTCTTGCCTCTCCAAAAGGTCTTGGCAAACTTCAACTCTTCTTTGCTTTCGTTCATTGTTGAGCTCTTTTGGGACTATTTTTGTACATACCTTTCTCATGCCAAGGTTTTCAGTTAAGATTCTCCTGTTTCTCTATCAATGTTTACTTGGTCCGCTATGCTGCTCACAGTCAGCCGATACTTTTGATGCATAATTTGATGATTTTTTGCAATGTTTTCATCAGTTCTGCTCGTTACTGGCTTTCCTGACATCTCTTCATCAGTGACACTTTCTTTCCCCTCAGAAAAACATTTAATCCATTGGTACACTGTTGTTTTCTTCATGGCATTATCCCCATAAACTTGGACTAGCATGTCCCTGATTTCACTTCCACGCTTGCCAAGTTTAATAAGAAATTTAATGTTTGTTCATTGCTCTACTTCAAACTCCGACATTCTTGTGACAATACACAAAAACATGCAACAACAATAATGAACGCCACTCAGCAAGACACTGCCACACACCAACACAAACACACTATGAGACGCAGATATATCAAGTTTATGACACCTTACCAAGTTGTTTGTTTGTACAGTGCTGCGAACATCAGCTTACCGTGACTTAATTGTCAGACCTCGTAAATATAACAATTAGCACTTAATGTCCTAATTATATAAAGAAGTCTTACAAATTAATTTTTAAAAAGACAAACCACCCAATAGGAAAATGGTCAATGATATGAAGAGACAATTCTCAAAAGAGTAAATACAAGATGTCAATAAGCTTATAAAAGGATGGTCAGCCATATTAATTAATAGCTAAGAAGTGTCAAAATTTTAAGGTTGATAAAAGGCCATGATGGCACATATATGTGGGGAAACTTGCTAACTCTTTTTATCGGTACATGTTTCTGAAGAGAAATTTGGATGTATCGGTGAAAATTAATTGTGAAAGACTAAAGATAACCCTAAATGTCCACTAACGGGGAAATGGTCAGATAAATAATGGTAATCCTCATCATGTAGCCATTAAAAGGAAAGCAATAGATCTGATATGCAGAGAACTGACATGCAAAGTTGTCCAAGACGTATAGTTAGATGCAGGAAGCAAGTTAGGACATAAGAAACTATGACCCCCATCTGTGAAAAACAAACCACATCTGTGTTCTTCACATAAATAAAGCTGATATTCACAGGGGATGGATGGAGGCAACCCTTCCAGTGTTCCTTCTGGAGAGTCTGGGCCATACTTTGTGTGCTTTTATACTGCTCCACTTCTTGCAAACATGCTTTACATTTATAACTAACTTAAAAATGAAAAGGAAACTAGCCAATGTTGATGAAAGAAAGGGAGCCTAGTGCCATCATATCCTGTTGGCTGAAGTGTGAACCTTACTGCATGGCAATCCGGCAAGCAGTGAGCACAATAGGAAGGACGGACACAATCTATGGCTCAGTAATTGTAGTTCTAAATATTTTTCCTAATAATTGAGTTCAGGCTGCAATAAAGGTGGTCAAAGGAACCCCTTTCTCCAGCTTTTTTTGCTACTAGGAAAAGCCTAAAGCAACTTAGTGCAGTGAGGGAACTGGTAAGAGTAAGTTACAGCATAGCCTTAAGAAGGAATAGCACATTGAGTACAGACATAGGTTTGATGTAGGAAGAAAGTCCACAATAGATTGAGTTTTTTTAAAGATTACCAAAAGACATGATGGTTACAATCCATTTTTGCAAATATTATACCATGCCCAATATTACCACAACAGAAACAGGGCTGGGCAGTGTCTACTAAGGTGTTAACAATGGTTATTTCTCTAGGTGGAGGGCTGATTTGGCAAATTTCATTTTATACCTGAAGCTTATCTACAATTTTATTTTTTTCTACTATGAACATGTGCTACCCAAGAAATAAGTACGAGCGCTTTTTTAAAAGGCAATGCTACTTCATGGCTAATTAAACTCCAAGCAGACCACTGGGTAATTCCCATGATGCCCAGTGTGAAGGCAGAGAATTTAGGGCACAGAGGTCCTGGCTCCCCTGCTGGCGCCAAGCAACATGTAGTTACATGCAGAAAACTACCTCCATGTACTTGCTTGCACTACAGCCACATTCTGCCACTGGCTGCTCTATGCTGTCATCTGTCTATGCTGTCATCTGCTGAGTTACCATGTCAGGTCTACCAGGAACTCAGCTCACTCTGGGGACAAAACAGCAGGTTAGGTTATATGGCAGCCTGGCACAGAGCGGACAACAGAAAGTGGTTAGAGAAGGCCTCCAGGGTGACCTTGGTGTCTGGGGAGAGGCTGTGTAGCTGGACAGCATGCCAGGTATGGCTGGAGGAGAGCAAGACACACAGACAAGGCCAGGCAGAGGAGTCCATCTTTCTCCTGGATGTATAATAGCAGGGAGCCACTGGTGGGCTTTAGGAAGATTCCTCCTGCAACAGGTGGACACCAGATCATAGGTGAAGGGTCGGGCCAAAACAACACCAGTAGGGGAGGTGATGGTTACCATTTCAGAGTGATTAAGGCACCGCCATTGTGGAGGGAGGACAAAGGAAAATGAGGAGCCTTAAGATCAATGCCTGGACAGGACCTGGTCACCAGTGCATAGGGTGGCGGAGCACCAGGAGAAAGAGGCCAAAGGGTAATTCTGGAATCCCTCCTCTGCAGCTCATTGTGGGCAAGGAGTGAAGGAAGGGCCCAAGGGATTTCACCCAGCCAAATCAAGTTCATTGAGGCTGGGAAGGAAAGAGCTGAGAAGAAAAGGAAAGGGAAAAGCCATGGAGTAGCTACTTTAATTAAAAATATTTGTTTAACTGGGTCTTTTCCAGAGGGATAGGTGGTAACCTGCCTATATGACAGACAGGCACTTGTGGCTCTTCAACCTATAAGTACCTATTTAGAAGACTTAATGTGCTGAAAGAAAACCAACAGACAATGACCCTGGAGCAGAGACTACTGCATGTTAATGCAGCTTTTGCCAGCACTTCAAGAGGAGATGGTGATTGAGCTTGTGCTTAAAAGGACCTTCGCGCCAGCAATGGCGGAACTGACATAAACCGTCAGCCATGAACAGCCTCCTCACCACTGTGACTTGACCCTGGCCTTGCACGATAATTTCCGCTCTCCTGACACGGGATATGGTTGCCCTTCCCCACAGCATTTGTCTTTACGTCTCTGGACCAGGTTCAATACAATGAAGGAGAAAAATGACAAGAAGAACCTAGAGTTTTTGCAATAAGTCACTGGCCTAAAAAAGGGGGGTGGGCAGGGTCTGTTCTAGGTGACAAGAAACTTAATATCCTAAGAACCAGTGGCTACATGGTGATTCTGGTGGATACTGACTTATACTAGAAACAAACAAACCAACAAAAACCCCGAAGAAAGGTATTTTGGGGGGAAATCAGGGAAATCAATGTTAATTCTCTGAGACAAGATAACAATATTGCAGATATGTAAGAAAATGTCCATACTTTTTATAGACACATATTGAAGTATGTAGGGGAAAGGTCATGGTCACTGGGGTTTGCTGTAAAGTTCTTGCACAAAGAACAAAGGAGGAAAAGGGGATAGACATAAGAAAATGTGGCAAAAGTAAGTCTGGGGGATAGGAACAGAGAGGTTCACTTTATTATTATACTCTCCTACTGAAGAGTAAATTCCACTGTAGGCTATTGTAATACAGAGTCAAACAATACTCTGAGTAGCTGATGAACAACTGATCCTCTGAATTTTGCATGCCAGGGCCTATGGCAGCAAACTCTGACTGCTCCCTACGGTCCCAGATCATTCTCGTGACAACTGTCACCTATTTCAAAGCCTGTTCCTTTACTTGTAAAGTGGGGATGGTAACAGTTCTTACCTTGTAAGACTGTTCTGAGGATGTAATGAAATAGTACATGCCAAGCATTTAGAACACATCTGGCACTTCACAGCAAGGACTTAGACAAGGGCAGTCGTCATTTTATCATCCAGATAACTGGGTTCTTGTGAGAGTCGAAGAGGGAAGTCCAGGTAAGATGCTTGGCTAGTGCTTGGCAAATGAGGAGCACTCAGCAAATATTAGCTGCTGAGCACCAAAAAGTCCAGCTTTGGAGGCAGAGAGGGAAGTTTGTTAGCACTATTTTATCCGTTTAATTCTCAAAACAAAAACCATCCTATAAAATAGGAATTATTATCATTCCTATTTTAAAGATGTGGTTTCACAAAGAACCGTCAAAGTCTTAGATCTGAAGTTTAATGGCTGTGAAACCTTACACCATCCCTTAACTTCTCTGAGAGTCTTCATTTTTATTTGTGATAAACACTCCTCCCCTACTTCATAACCGCTCTGCCATAAAACCTAAGTGACATAAGTTAGGTACTATGAGTAGCAAAGAGGTGTGTCACCAGTTCAGCAGGGTCCCTGGCTCAAATGCCTATCCCAGAGAAGCCAGGCCCCAATGCCCAGGAAAGCCACAGCCTCCCCAAATGTGTGCAAAGGCTATATATAGTCTCTGACTCTCCTCACATCAGACATTACTGTGAGATAAACGAGAAGATTTCTGCAAATTATGACATGCGACTATCAGGTAAAGAAACAGATCTTTAGCAAACATTTCAGAAGTAACCCACAGAACAGAGGCAGGGAAGGTGGGATGGTGTGGTGGTTGGGGAATGAGATGGGGTGATGATGGTAGTAGTGGTGGTGAGGGGGTGGAGGTGATGGTGATGGTGGCAGTGGAGGTGAGGGGGTGGAGGTGGTGGTGATGGTGGCAGTGGAGGTGAGGGTGTGGAGGTGGTGGTGATGGTGATGGTGGACGTGGAGGTGAGGGTGTGGAGGTGGTGGTGATGGTGATGGTGGCCGTGGAGGTGAGGGTGTGGAGGTGGTGGTGATGGTGGCAGTGGAGGTGAGGGTGTGGAGGTGGTGGTGATGGTGGTCACGAAGGAGTTGCAGTTGGGAAAGTTGAGGTGATGGTCATAGAGGTGGAGGTGGTAATGGTGGAAGCCCAGATTTAAAAGCATCTAACTCTCGGACCCATAATTAACCACTACTCTCATCTAATAGTGGAAAAACTATAAGACTAATAGAACAACTAGAACTGGAGGCAAGGAGCTAGAGTCCTGGTTGTACTGTTAAGTACCTGTGCCACTCACTTCTAGGGGCAATGAGAGCAACACCAGTTATACTGTATGTAGAGCTGGCAATAGTCATGGCACCTACCATTTATACTATGATATATTACAACAGACTGGCTTCTATCCTATAGCCTTTATTATCTTGAAAATGTAATTATTACTGTCCCCTATAAAGATGAAGTCTCCCAAGACTTAAGTGACTTGATCATGCCTATAAAGCCAGTAGGTAGTAAAGTCATAGTTGAAACCCAGGTCCCTCTAGATATGAAAATAAAAACCACTTGACTGCCTTTGGGGCTGTTTTCTTATCTGTGAAAAATAATTGAATTGGAGCAACGGTTCTCAATTTCCTTATTTCTTCCCATCTTACTGATCACCCTTACCCCCTGGCACAAGCATTAACAGCCCATTCTTGCTACGAAAGGCCATTCTAAATCTCTAAGCAACATGCTCTTTCACTTCCAGTACACAGCTGAGAACGCATAAAATGCTCATTTTTATGTTGGTACCATCACCAAAAAGTGGTACACGTGGGCTAACTGGTGTGCAGGTAACCTTCTTTAGCTCAGCTGGTGAAGAATTTTGGGACTCAATCATCTTCCGGAGTCCTTGGGCTCAGACCGTTACCAGCTCAGCAGGTAAAGAACTCCCCAAGATGACCAGACGGTAGACTCCTTCCCCACTCGGGCCAATTTCTTGCTGTACCGTTTTCAGGCCACTGTTAACTGCTCCCTCCTTTGAATTCCCAGTCTCTCTGCAGGCATGTCACATTGGCAATACTTGCCTTGTCGGTTTTGCATCCTAAATGGTGAGCCCCTCTCTGACTCGCTGGTACTGACTTTGGGCCTGACACTAAGCAAACCCCCCAGGAAAAATGTCTGCAGGCCACTCAGAGCAGCTGACAGTCAACAGTTCTTCCAACCACACACACCACTCACTCACCACGCGGCTGGAAATCCACTCTACCTCCGGAGCCGGAGTGTGACTCCTCAGAACGCTCCTCCCAGGGAAAGCTGGCCCTTGCCATTGCACGCCTTCCCCCAACCTTTGGGACTGGCTTCCACTGGAACCCCCTCAGAGACACATTGTGAATTCTCCTCCTCCCATAAATGGGCTTGAGTAACTCCCTCTTAAACTACCAATGTTCTCTCTTTGACTGAGGAGACTTCTTGAAAGAGTGGTCTACACCTGCTTCCTCCACTTCCCTCAATTCACTGCAGACCCAAATAACCCTGTATGTAGTCCAGCTTCAGTCTCCATTGCAATCTGAAAAGGCTCCCTCAACGTAACTCACATGTCCTTCCAAGCAAGCGAGAGGCCTCTTCTCAGTCCTAGTCCTCTCTGACCTGCACCCTTGGCACTGTCAACGATGTGCTCCTGGAGCTTGCCTTCCTGAGCTGGTCTGGAGGTGGCATGGTGTGGGGGAAGGAGTGGGGACTTTGAAGCTCTGACTTCACCCAGAAGCTACATGGCTTCTGGCAGCTCATTTTAACTGATCCTCAGTTTCTTTGTTTGTAAAATGTGTAATACAATCCACCTTGCAGGGTTGCTGCAAAGATTGGTGATGATTTATGTAAAAGAGCATGGCACACAGCAGAGGCTCATAAAAATCACAGTAGGACACAATTCTATGCCTTGACATTTCTCAATCATCTGCTGGTCATCTCCACGTTATATGTGCATGTTTAGAATTAAACTGGTGACCTTTCCCAAGTGTGGTGACTTAACTTGAATTTTTCTTTCCCTTAATTATCCTTCTGTACATTCAAGCTCCAATATCTCTCCAGCTTGTAGCCCTTTAAGGACTTCCAACATTATCCTGAAGGA
This sequence comes from Lyroderma lyra, assembly GCA_004026885.1. NCBI lineage: Eukaryota > Metazoa > Chordata > Mammalia > Chiroptera > Megadermatidae > Lyroderma > Lyroderma lyra. The sequence goes on along the minus strand of PVJL010006267.1, from coordinate 37,893 downwards.
AGGCTACACTTGTCAATCAGTCATCCAAGGTCCCTCACACTCTGACCACAACCTATTTTCATAGCTTCACCACCCACTGCCAGCTGTCACATGGAGCACCTGAGGTCTCCATCCAGAAACCCCACCTTCTCCATGTCCTGCTCATTCTCCAAGCATAGCTTCCACCAAAAAGCCTTCTTGTCTAGAGCTTTCTCCTTTTCCTCCCAGAAATGCCACTGGGTCACTGTTTCCTGCTTGTGCACACACGCTTCCTTTTCATTATTCTTGCAGATATTTCCTGGCCATCTATTCTATGCCAGACATGGCATCCCCAGCCTGGGGTGATGAATCACCCTGAAGAACTGGGCCAGTGAGGACTCTGGGCTCCCAGACTTTCACAGTCTGGAAGAAGAGAGAGCCATGGATGCCAGCAGTCACCAAACAGTGTGGTGAGCCACATGACAGGGACACAGGGCTTAGAAGTGTGCAGAAGAGAGCAGCAGGTGATTCTGCTGGTACCTGAAGGTTCCTTAGCTGCATCCAGCTTTCTATTGGGTGTAACATACTGGCAGAAAAGTGTAAAACCCTCCAAGCACAGCTTGATGAAGTCCCACCACCAAACACGTACCTGTGTACCTAGCACTCATGTCAAGAAAGGAAACTTTGCCCCACCCCACAAGCCCCCTGCATGATCCTTTAGTGTCACCACTCCCCACAAAGGCTAATATTATTCCATCTACTGATACCTCAGATTAGTGTACCTCTGTCTGAACATCACATACCATATCTTTCTGTGTATAAGATGATACTTTTGTCTAAAATTGTTAGACCAAAAATTGAGGGTCAACTTATGAGTATACACGGGAGTAACTGGTTGATATTGATTTCTTAATGTTGGGTTAAAAAAGTCGGGATCATCTCATACATAGAAAAATACGGTAAATGGACCCATCAATGTGCACATGCTCTTCTCAGTCCAGTCCTTTCGCTCAGTGCTCTGCTGGTGACAGTGACCTATCCTGCTGCCTGTGGCGGCTGCTTGCTCTTTCTCATTCCTGTTTGAGCTTCCATTGTGATGACCACCCTGATGTATCCATCCTACTGTTGACAGTTTGGGGCTATTATGAATGATGCAGTGATGACCATCCTACAGCATTTCTCTTGGTGAACAAAGGGGCACACTTCTGTTAGGTACGCCACTGCCATGTCATAGGGTATGCCTACATTCATCAATAGACACCAAATAACAATTCTCCAAGGTAGCTTTGCCAACTTATACCCCCACCAGCAGTATCTAAGAGCTTGGGTTAAACAACAGTTTTGCCAGCACTTGGTGGTGTCCACCATGTCAGCTATGTGCTGGACACGCACAACCTTGCGGCTGAGACAGCGTTTACCCACTGTACGTGAGGCTGGGCCCCTTTCGCATGTTCCTCACCAGTGGGCCATCTTCCCCTGAGAAGCGGACTTCCTTGCATTGAATTCCTCTTCCTCTGAACCCCAGAGCAGCTCCTGTTTTCCTGACACTGCAGGGACACTAGACAGGGAGCTGTTTAGTGCTGTTACTGAGAAGGCTGCAGGCTTCACATGATCACAAGACAGTCATTCCTTAACAAAAGGAAGTCAGAGCAGAAGCAAAAAGAAAATCAGGAGGAAGGGCTGACTGCTCACATGTCAATGCTGGGAGGGCATGAGACGGTGGGCAGGAAGCAAGATCTACATTCTAGGGGGAAAAAAGAGCCCCCAATCCAGGAAGAATACAGATATTTTCGAGTTTCTCCTTTTCTCTCTGCCTCACTCTGAAGCTAGATGCCAAAACTGCCCTCACCACTTTGCAGGTGCTGAGTTTGGAAAAATGAGACAACTTTTATGCAGCTGGCAGGTCATTTGGTCACAGGCAGCTGGCTCTAGGGCATCCTCCCACCTGGGGTCCTGATCCTCGGCATCTTCCCCGCTCCCAAACAGGATTGTGAATTTGCATCTTCCCCGCTCCCAAACAGGACTGTGAATTTTGTGAGACAGGAACCACAACTGACTGAACCATCTCTGGGCATTTAGCAGAATTAAATAGATGTAAAATTCATGAATGAGGATGGAAATAACATGAAAGAGCACTGACTACTCCTATCTTAGGTACTTTTACACAAATGACCACTCATTCCCAAAACAGTTGGCAGGTTAGTCTTAAAATTCCTGGTTCAAAGATAAGGAAACTGAAGGTTTGGAATTTAAACAACTTGCTCAGAGGCACAGGCTGTTGAATTATTCAGGCAGAAGTAGGACTGAGGTCTGCTGGACTCCAAAGTACGCTCATCCCCTCACCTTACCTGGCCCTGTGGCCAAAGGCTGGAGAGTGCTCAGCTTAACAGCTGTCAAGGTCTAGTTCAATGGTACTTAGCACCAAAATTTCTGCTAGAAGACAATAAACATGCTAGTTCTGAGGGGCACAAGCCACCCTCAACACCTTGAAAGCTGAATCCAGGTGTGGTGTGGGTGGAGCTCACTCTTAGTTCTTTTGTTTACTACAGAAAATCACCAAATAGCAGGTGAGCAAAGGCTCTGGGAGACCCGTTAAGATGGCAAGGGGTTCACAGGTGGTAGAGAGCTTCATATACATGTGTGCATGCGTGCACACACTTACTCATTAAATCCAAACCTAAAGCATTATGACTTGAAACAGAATCCCCTATACCACTGTACACCCATGAGTGGAGGGTACTCACTGGGCACCCAGCATACGCACGTTAACCTTTTGCGGACGTTACCTCATCTAATGCCCTCATCAACTCCCCAAAGAAGGCGTCAGTATCTCCACAGATGAAGACGTGTGGAGGGGTCGTGGCTGCAGACAGTGATGGTACAGAGCTACATGGGGGCCCAGGCCTACGGTTAATCAGCGCTGCCCTCTGCCTCACAGCTTGTGTGTGGGCGCCATGTCTGGGGCATGCTTCCAGGTGTCACAGACCCTCACAAGGCCCCTGATCCCCCCAGAAGCTCACTGCTCTCTGTGGTGAAATGGAAAACACTCCTCACTCAGATCTTGCAGTGTAGGCATGAGAACAATTACTCAGAAAGATTATAAAGCACAGGAGCCCTACAAAATGTGATTTCTGCCCTCAAGAATAATCATCCAGGGATTATTAAATACCACAGCACAAAAGGGTCAAGAAGTTTCCTTCCCCTTGAAAATGAGTCTGGATTCTGTGCAGGCTTTCCCTACCTGCTAAGCACACTAGGCCAGCACTCCAGGCTGGTTTCTATAGGCCAAAGGGCAGCAAGGGTCCAGCCAAGGGGCCTGTGGACATACCAAGGCACCTCCAAGAGCCCAGGCCTCTGCCTCCCGCACACTGACTATCTCTCACCTGTGACCAAACACCCATGTAGCTTGGGCGGTCAAGAATGTTTCAGCAGCTATTCCAAGTTTTCCCCTCAACAGGTTTCCACCATCAATTTCTAAACTTAAAAGGAAAAGGAAACAAAGAGAAAGGAAAGGAGCTTGATGAGTGGAAGTCCCTGAAGCTATGTGTACAGAAGCTGAAATGTCAAGGTCTGAGAGTATTCAACAAATGAAAGCAGAATTATATAAAGGCAATAGCTAATAAAAGAGATGGTTGGAAGCTGTGTTTCCCTCCTCCCAGCCATTACAGAAATAAAGTTATCCAGGAGAAAATGGAAAACTTTTTTCAAAACTGGTACAATTAAGCCTTTGACTGTGCCTCCTTGACTGCCTTTCTCTAGCTCCCCTCCAACCCCATCTCCCTCCCCAACCTCCTGTTCCTGGGATGTTGGAGGTATTTTCTTTCTTTTATTATCACCAGCAAAATGCTAGTGTTTAAGAGTCAGAAAGATCAGGTTTTTGCACCTCCTTTTGGAAGCAGTCAATAACTGTTCACATAATTGTAGGAAAACCTCATTTTTAAAAAAGCCTACATCTGCATAGTTTGGACTTCACTTGATGATAGTGGGGAAGACCAGACAAGAAAGAAGGGCTCATCCAGGAGAAACTGTCCTTTCTTACAGCAAAGCAGAGAACTGGTTTTAAGGAGGAGAACTTGAGCAGAGATGAGAGAGGAGAGTGACAAGGGGAAAACAGATTTTAGGGAAAGAAAAATGCTAGAAAGGCTACTTCCTTTCCACCCCAAACAGACACATGCTCACAGGCTCCTAGGAGTCAAACCCAGAGAAGAAAATACAAGAGGAGCACAGCAGGAGACAGAAAAATTGCACACATAAAAAAAACAAAACTGTGCTTACGAACATATGGGCAACTGTGATCATTATAGAGCTATGGCTGGTGGAATTTTTTTTACCCTTTTCCGGGATCTCAAAGCACAATTTTTGTCATTATAGCTATACTCTAACCCGAGCAGGAGGAGACTGTTCTGGGAAATATTTGCTTGTTAAGTGCCACCTCTATAGGCAGCTCGGGGTATCCTGCCAACCCTGGGACCACAGGGTTGTCACCACCAGCACTTTGTGTTCACATCATAGTTCTGGCCATCAGGGTGTGCACAGAGCAAGGAGGAACCTCCCTCCTGTCCCCACTGCCCGGAAATCTAGAAATCCGTGTTTCTGCCAGGCTTCAGTGTGGCATGCCACAGGAGAACACCCCTTATGAAAATCAAGCCCCTCAAGCAAACTGTCAATTTCAAAGCTCTAAACCGTGACAAACGTTTCTTGAAGATTTGCCCACAATAAGCTGATGGCTCGGGATGCTTGGCATGCTGTCTTAGGCAGGAGGGAAATCAATTTTTTTGAACCCTCCCACGTTTTAAGCCGTTTCTTTGAAAAATCTGTTATGATCAACAAATTAACCCTCCTCCCAAAGTAAGCAAGTTACCAAATGAATTTTCAAGAATTGTTGTAGGCTTTAAAAAAAGGAAAGGTAATATGTCCTTGAATCTCATTCATTTCAAAGGCTTATCCTTAGAAAAGTAGTGTGTGTAGCACTGTGATCTCCTTGACTCCCAGGAGAAAATCAATACTACAACTTTAATATATTTGTATAGCAAGCCTTCACGTTATTATCATTTTTATCAAATGCAGCTTAACTAAAGTGAAAAAGGTAAACTGGGTCTCAGCACCGCCCTGTGGTGAAATGATTTTTTTCTAAAATCGAACAATAACAGAGCCAGCCACATTCAACATAAAGCGCGCCAATTAAAAACCAATTATCTCTGTGACTGCAACTAGTTGAAAGGTTGGAGGTGTGGTGCTCCCTGTGAGTACAGGAGGGTGTGTCCACAGTTGATTGGCTGTTGGGGCGAAGGAGCACTCAGGCCCACAGGCTCCTCCCTCCTCAATGGTGCCTTTAGGACCCAGCCTCCGAAAGGCACCCCAGCCCCAGCCTTACCTTCTTCTCAATGAGCCCCAGTTGCTCCCTATAGAAGGTGTCCTGGCGTCTCAGCTCTGCCTCTCGGCTCTCCAGCTCCCTGGCCTAATGGGAAGAGAACAAAGCCCACCTTAGCCAGAAGCAGTGGGGCCGGGGCGGGGGGGGGGGGGGGGGGGGGGGGGGGGGGGGGGGGGGCTGCAGGGAGAAACCCAGGATGATTTCTTCTCACAGTGACATTAATAATAAGAATAACAATAATGAATTGAAACCTGATGCTATGTCAGATCACTTACAATCTCGTGTTTAATTCTCACTACAAGCCTTCTAGGGTAGGTCACTGCTAGAACCATTTCGCAGATGACAAGCACTTACATTTCCTGAATGCTTACTATGCTCCAAGTACTGATCCAAGTGGTTCCCACCCTTTCATATGATCCTTACAATTTCTCTAAAATGTGGGTAGGATTATGATCCCCCATTACAGATGAAGAAACAGAAGGGCTGAGTGATCATCCCAAAGCTCACAGCTCCATGGGGGGAACTAGGGTTTGGATCTCAGCAGATGCAGGCCTGGCCAAGGAGTGGGGCAGCGATCTGAAAGGTGAGCAGTATCAGATCCCAGAATCGTGAAGCTGGAAGGGAGAGCTGCCCCCTCAGCCACCTGATGGGAATGAACAGAACAGGTGGCACGCATGGCCAAGGACGCTCTCTCACCATCCAGTTAGGCTGAGCGGCTTGGCTAACCAGGATAAGCCACGTAGAACCAGCAGACCTGGGGCTGACCCACCCCACCCACAACTAGCTGGGTGACCTCAAATAATTTCCTAACTCCACCAAGTTCCCACTTACTCAGGTATAATATGAACACCTAGAACAGAAGTACCTCATAGGACTTCACAGGACTGGATAGAGCAAGCTTGTCCTGCCCAAAGCCCATGGGCCACATGTGGCCTAGGAAAGCTTTGAGTGCAGTACAACACAAATTTGGAAACTTTCTTAAAACATTATAAGGTTTTTTTGTGATCTTTTTTTTTTTTTGTAGCTCACCAGCTATTGTTAGTGTTATAGTGTATTTTATGTGTGGCCCAAGACAATTCTTCTTCCTCCAGTGTGGCCCAGGGAAGCCAAAAGATTGGATACCCATGTTGTAGAGGTTAAAGGGAACCTCACAGAAAGGGGCATTGCCACTGCAGGCCACCACCATTAGAACCCCGCAAAACCAGCTTGGTGCTATAGGAGGAACAATGCCATCTGCTTGCTGTCTGCCCTCTGTTTGTGTCACTTAATTCTCATAACCCCAGCAGCACAAAGCTAGTCCATGACTGAGGTGGACCATGAACCTAAGTCAGTGTGACTCTTGAGTTCTGGGCTTCTTCCTTCAAACCAAACTATGGTCTCAGTGCACCAGCTTGAACTGTTTGAAAACACTGAGTAGGACAAGAATCAGTATTTTTGAAAGCTCCTTTCCTTGGGAATGCTACTCCCATTGGCATGAAACCTTTCTGAAGGCCCAGGGGAGGTGGGGGCAGGGTGATGAGGAGCTGACCACAGGACAATGCCTGAGGAAAGGCTTGGGTTTAGAGGACCCCCACTCCCAGGAAAACGCCAGGCCAGCTCAACTGCTGAGTGGCCTACAAGCTTGAGCAAGCTGCTAGCCTTTTCTTCTGTATTTTCTCCTTACCTATAGAATGGAGAAAAGAGTAGTAACTTGGCTCCTGAGGTGGTTATAGAATATCTAAAAATGCCAAAAAGGCTTCTGGAATGCCAGCACTTCAAAAAGCTAAACACAAACAGCGAGACTGAATGCTGGAGATTTCTTGCAGCATTTTTCAAAGCATGATGCTGAGGCCTGTCCCAGGAATGAGAGCATGGCTAATCTGCGTGGATCTCAGCAGCCAGCACTTAACCCTTACCTATCCCTGGAGCAATCCGAGAAGCTGGTCTGAAACAGCGAAGCAGCCTGAACGGGAATGTCTCCCAGGGCCCTAGACCTGCCCTTCTCTAGCCAACAGTCCCAGCCAAGCAGGAAGGTAACATCTGAAAGCAAAACTGACGTGAGGTATTTCCATGGCCATTCCATGGCCAGTGAAACAACAGACAAGGAGGCTCTTCTATGCGTCCACCCACCACCTAATTGACACTCAGCCCAGGGTTCTTGGGCCTGTGCCAGCATGGACACCTACATCAGGAACGGGACACAGAGCTAAGGTTCTGGACAAAGCTCCCCAACCTTACAGCTTTCTCAGGCCACAGACAGACTGTTCACAAAGGAGAAGGTACAAAGAGGAACCCACAAGAACCCAGAATTTATTTACATGTATGTATTCTTGCACGTTTAAACTTCTGCCACCTTCAAAATACTCTGTTAGATGCAATACACCTATCAAGGCACTTCTTCCACTGCTCAAAAGTTTTTAAACTCCTCAATTTTGATGCCTTTTACTGCTTTTGTTTCATTGCTTCCACATCAGCAAAACATTTCCCTTTGAAGATGTTTTTCATCCAGGTAAATAAAAGTTGCTCAGGGTGAGAGCAGGTGAATAGGGAGGGTGGGGTATGAGGGTCATGCCACTTTTGGTCAAAAACTGCTGAACACTCAACGTGGTGTGAGCAGGCGCGCTGCCATGCCACACGTTGTTCCTGTAAACCACCCAGCACGAAATGGGCAAACGCGCTGAAGGAGTCTTCAAAAAAAAATTCATGAAGCTGTATGCAGCCTCTCACAACAAAGCCAGCTGGTACACTGATGCAGATAGGAGCCTAGAACACTCACCTAGTAGGGTAGCTTGTACTACAAGGGGCCCGCCCTCCAGGAGATAATTCCGGTTTTGGGGGTCCGCCCTTGTATATTGAGGACACAGGAGGCTTCCTTCCATAGTCACATCAATGTGCCCCACAACCAAGCTACTACCAAGTAAGAAGTGATACAAACTGTCAAGAGCTATGAGTCTGTCTTGCCCACCGGAATGGAAGCTCTGTGGGAGTAAGGGCCTTGTCTGGCTCCAGCATATCCCCAAAGCCTTGCCTCCACCACAGTAAGCCAGCAAGGTGACTAGCTAACCACCTCCATTCCATCCATTAATCGGCACCACCTACCCACTCTGTTCATCTCTGAGATTTATAATGAAATCCAATGCTTGACAGTGGCTGGGAGGTGACATGAAAAAGGGCTGTACACAATGAATGAGATGCAAACACCTGGATGTGCTTGGCCCAGAGCAGGCACTCGATGATTTGATTTTTAATGAATGAAGGCAGGCATCAGACAACACTGGTCACTCTACATGCTGCTGAAGTCTAGTATCTGCTTCCCAGCACTCACAACAGGCTGTGCAGCAGGAGTCGCTCAGCATGACCACGAAGTCAAGGGGCACAGACAGCTTTCAGTGACTGATTCAGTAATTATTGGAACATTACTGAGTGCCTACCATGTGATAGACACTCGTAGAGGGGTTGGGGATACAAAGGAGAAAAGAAAGTTTCTGCTCCCATGGAGCTTAGATCCCAGTGGGAGAGACAAATGTATGAGAAGATAAATCAGATAATTTCAGAGAGGGATATGTGTGCTGGAGAGACCACAGACAGAATAACTTGTGGGGTAGCAGGTTGCTATTTTCTCTAAGGAGATTTCCAAAAGTCTTCTGAGGAAAAAAAAATACTTTAAAAAGTATGTTGTCTCCAATACAAAGATAAAACATCACCATTATGAAGATCTGCTCAGCGAATTATAGTCTTTGAATGGGGAGTTGAAAGAAATCTTTAGTGATTTAGTTAAGGACTTCCTCCAGTCAAGAGAGCACAGTGAGTTCACACTTTGATGCATCTACTCTGCTGCAAATATATAGCAAGGGCATATAAAAAGTAAGAACACAACACCAAAAAGACATGACCAGGCTCCAAAGCAAGATAAAATGTTCAATAAAATAGAAATGCAAAGCAATAGGTGAGGCTGAAAGCAACTGAAACAAATCGTGCTCAGAGGCAGGGCTCCCCCAGATGTAAAAAATTCCTCAAGATCCCCATGGAGGGAATGCATTTCAGCCTAGAGGCCATGGCTACAGCCCTAACAAATGCACCGAGCACCCCTGCTCAGGTCCCAGTTCCACAGCACCCCCAGGGCCACTGTGGGGACAGGCCTCCTAAGGCCACAGTCACACCTGCCCCTGCCCTTGGGTGCAGGTGTGGGCAACCACATGTACAAAAGATGCTGCATGTGTACAAAAGAAAATGAGAGAGAAAACAAAGCCACATAGAAACTTTCTACCCCAAATGAGCCTACAAACTAATCCCGCAGATGTGCAGAAACGTAATGCTTAGAGAGACTACCAATAATATTGGCAATGGGTATATGAGTTCACTCCCGATTAAATTTATTTTGGGGGACATTATAACCAAGAATTAAAAAAAAACTTTTTCTTATGCAAAAATTTAAACAGAAGACAGAAGAACATAACAGAACTCCAGACAGCCATCACTGAGCTTCAAAAATTATAAACCAAAGGAAATCTTGTTCCACCTTCTCCCTAAGCCCACATTTTTTATAGCAAGTCATTTTATCTGTGCATACTTCAATATATTTGTCTCAAAGATAGGGATTTTACTTTCCTAAACAGAATGATAGTACCACTGCACACCAAACAATAACAACATTAATTTCTTATTATCAACTATTTAGCCAGTGTTCAAATTTCCAATTGATCAAAGATCTTTAAAACATATATTTAAGGTATTCAAAAGATATATGAAGAAATGACTTCTGATTAAAAGAGCTATGAACTTGGAACAGGCAAACCCGAAAAGAGGTAAATGTTAGACGTTGAAATTTCTTCAAAATGAAAAATAAAATGGATAGGATAAACTCTAAACTGAGGGCAGTACGAGAGAAATTAGAGAACTGAAATACAGTACAGAGATTTCAGCCAGAGTCTTGCAATGAAAGATAAAGACACAAAGTATGAAAGAGAAGTCTGTCCCCCTTGACTGGCTGTTTCAGGAATAGCACGGCAGGGATCGCAGAGGAAGAGGAAGAGGAGAAGGAGAAGAAGGGAGCGGGAAGAGGGGCAGGCCAAGGGCAGATGACAGAGCAGGAGGCGAGTCAGAGGAAGGCGAGGACAGGTTGGATTAGGATGAAGATGAGCTGGGAGGAGGGAGCAGAGGTGGGCATAAGGAGAGCAGTGGGGGGTTGGAGATGAGGGGAGAGGAGGGAACAGAAAATACCAATTAAAACGATAGGAATAAGTATGTCAGTTGTCACAATAAATGTGGTAGGCAGCTGCTAGGATGGGTCCCGTCCTCCTCCTCCTGACACCCCTGCCCTATGTGATGTGGGCTGTGCCTCGGGACTAACCTCTGAGGCTCAGGATATGGCAAAAGTCACTTTCGAACTGGCAAAGACATGATTTTGGTCTTGCTCACTCACAGTGTCCCTCGCTCTCTCTTGCTTGCTCACACTGACGGAGACACCCACGTGGTAAGGAACTGAGCCAGTAAGAAACGAAGTGCTGCCCGGTCAGGGAGCGTGGAAGCGTGAGGCCATGGCCGGCACGTGCAGCCTGTGAGAGACCTTGAGGCAGAGGCGCCGGCCCAGCCAGGCCCACATCCCTGACCCACAGAAACCGTGAGGTAGTAAATGCTGACTGTTTTAAAGCACTAAATTTTGTAGTTTGTTATTTGGCAATAGGTAACTAATACAAAATGTGAATCGATTAATTTTAGTCCTAAAGGTAAAACGATTACCACTTTGGATAGAAGAAAGAAAAAGAAAATCCAACTATAATATATTCCACTTACAAGAGACCCAATCCCCCATACTAATCGCCTTACAGAACAAAAGCAAACCCTTCAATGGCCATAAATACAGACTGCAATGTCACTGTTTGTTTACACAAAAGGTTGAGCATTCAAACAAGTGTTTTAAAACACACACACACACACCACACACACACACACACCAAAAAGTAATAACTTAACCTAAAGAAAAAATACTCAATAGAACCAGATGTAGCAATGGCACAGCACTAGAATTAACACATAGGGACCTTAAAATAACTCTGATTAATATGTTAAAGAATCTAGTAGAAAAGGATAGACACTGTGTAAAGAGATGAAGAATTTCTGTAGGGAGAGGGACACTATCTGCTCTCCATAATTTATGATGAGAAATCAGCTGTTAATTTTATTGAGGATCCCTTTTACATAATGAGTTACTTTTCTCTTTGCTGCTTTCACAATTCCCTCTTTGATTTTGGCCTTCACAGTTTCATTATGATGTGTCTAGTTGTGGATCTCTTTGATATCTCCTTGTGCACAGCCCTACATATAACTTGTATATGTAGGCTTCTAGATTCCCAGGAATATGTCAGAGCTTGTGAAAGCCTCCTATGGACATCACGTCATTCTCTAGCTTTTCTTTTTAAGGTTTTGGTTTACCCTCTTATTTGCCCAAACTGTTATCCATCTCCTCAGGCAGCTGTGGTGGTTGACAATTGCCTCTGATTGTTTTGACAAATGATCCCTGGAAAAAGGCTGTTTCTAATGGGCAATGTCTGAGTCATATCAAATAAAGACAGGCTTGCAAGTGGGGTCTTCCAGAGAACAAGCAGTTAGGACAAGTACTGACGACTCTCTAGGAATGGGGCTTTAAGTGATTCCAGTTCTTTCTGCCCTGTCCAGTGACTGCCAGGGTGCTGATTTTTACAACGACTGCAGCTGCTGGTTTTTCCGATTACTGCTCAGTAATGTTCAGAATTCTGAAAAAACAGATTCTGACCACTTTCATCGTTTTTATAGAACAGAAGCTTTTCAGAGGTCCTTACTCCAGCATTTTCACTGACATCACCCAAAACTATAAAACAGAACCAAACAGAAATGGTAGGAATAAATTTCTAGCATGGTATGGCACGGGTTTATTAGCAACCTGGACATAGTGGAAAGAATCAACTTGAAAACAAATCATTAGAAATTACTTAAATTGAAACACAAAGATACAAAGCATGAAAAATAAAATAGAAGAGGGCACCCAAGATCTATAGAACAATATCAAAAGAGATAGCATACATTTAATTGGAGAAGAGAAAAATGGGGCAAAACAATGAAGAGGTAAAGGGTAAGAATTTTCCAACAAATAACAGATCTGAGAAACTCAGAAAAATCCCACGCAGGATGCTTTTGTAAAGTTCTTAAATAATTCCCAAAGTAATGGGATATTTTTTGAACAGAAACTGTCATAGGTTTTTTAAAAAGTAATTTCTAGAGCAACCACTAAAAAAATAAGAAAAGGTACAAATGAAAAATCAATAGAGGAGATAAAATAGAATTCTAAAATATACTGATGCATCTCTTCCCTCTCCAAAAAAAAAAAAAAAAAAAAGTGCAAAGAAGTAGCAACAGAGGAACAAAGAACAAATAGAACAAACAGAACTTAAATATCATGATATTGGATTTAAATCCAATCTTATCAATCATGACATTAAATATACACAGACAACCCCCTGTATTAGTTTATTCTTGCTCTTTTAAGAAATTAGCAAAAACTTAATGGCTTATAACAATACAAACGTATCCTCTTACAGTTGTAGCGGTCAGAAATCTTAAGTAGATCTTATTTGGCCAAAATTCTGCTGCTGGCAGGGCTGCGTCCATCTGGACATTCTAGCGGAGAACCTAACCTGGTCCCTTGCCTGTTGCAGGTTGTTGGCTCGTGGTCACACATCTCCCAGGCCTCTGCTACCGTCATCACCTCTCTTTCTCTGACATGCCTGTTGCCCTCTTTCCCTAATAAGGACCCTTGAGATTACACTGGACCGGGCTGGATCATACAGGATAATAGCTCCATTACATATCCTTAACTTAGTCACATCTGCAAAGTTTGTTTTAGAGTGTAAAAGAACATATTCAAAGGTTCTGGGGATTAGGATGTAGACATCTTTAGGGGGCCATTATTCTGCCTACCATACCCCGCCCCCGTGAAAAGGCAAAACTCTAACAGTATATTATTGATAAGAAATACATTTTAAATATAAAGACAAAAACAGGTTTTTAAAAAAGAAAGGAAAAAGATACTGTGTGAATACTCTAAGAAAGCTGATGTAGATACATTAATATCAGAGAAAGGAGAATTCCAAACAAAAATATTACTACATATAAAAAGGAGTAGTTCATAATTGAGACAATTATTCAATAAAAAAATAACAATTTTAAATGTGTATGCACCTAATAACAAAACTCCCAAATACATAAAGCAAATTTAACAAACCAAAACAGAATTTAAACAAATCCACAATTTTAGTGGAAAACTCTAACATCTCTCGCAAAATACTGACTAAACAACTAGACCAAAAAAAAAAAAAGAAAGAAAAAGAAGAAGAAGAAGAAATCAATTGGGATACAGAAGCTATGGAGCAACCCCTTCATCCACATGATCTAATTCACATTTCTAAAACACTACCTCTTACAATTGCAGAATACACATTCTTCCTAAGTGAACATGACATAGTCATGACATAGACCATATCCTGGGCTACAGGAAATTGTGACAGGCGAAATCAAGTAAGTACCTTCTATAATCACAAAACTATTAAATTATAAATTAATAACATAATACCGTGAAAATCCCCAAATGTTTAGAAATTAAACATATTACTAAATAACCCGTGACTCCTAACCAGGAGGCAAATGAGTCCGTAAAGAGACTTGGAAATGACAGAGATAATGGAATTAGCAGGTGAGAACTTTAAATTAGCTATTAGAAATACAGGTAACCTCCGAATAACATGGCACTTCTACAACACGGTCTCGCTCTAACACGGTTCGAGAATTGGAAGAAACCCTCGTACAACACGACACCCTAGAGACCAGTTTCACTCTAACATGGTATGAGAATTAGAGAAATCCTCGAACAACATGGGGTGCAATAAGAGCTTTTAAGAGAAAAGAATATCTCATTCGAAATTAGGGAAATACCCGAACAACATGGAATGTAATAAAAGCTTTTAAGAGCAAAAGACATTTAATACACACTAATATGTTATACTTTGGGTGAAAATTGCATTAATAATGATATTTCTCTTAATTATAAAAATATAATGGTATGTTTTTTTAATTTTTGGAACCTAACCCCCTTTTCTATACTAGTTCTTTGTCTCATATAACACAGATTCACATAACACAGCATTATTAGTAAACTAACAACTGTGTTATATAAGGGTTACCTGTATGTTCAAGGATTTAAAGGAAAATGTGAACATAATGAGATAAATGATAACTACTACAAAGAACTAAATAGAATTTTGAGAGCCGAGAAGTAAAATATTTGAAAGGAAAGGGTGAGAATATGACCTGTAGAACAATTTCATCATGAACTGGTGAACAGATATGTAATTGGATTCCTGGGGGAAGGGGGAAGGGAGCAGGAAAATATTTGAATATTTAAAAAACCACAAATGAAAATTTCTATCTGTTAAAAAGTATAAACTCACAAATCTAAGATGTTCAACTGCCCAAATAACTAATAAATACAATGTGATGAATGCTATGATAGAAATACACAAACTGTATGAGGGCCATCTGGGAAAACATCCAGCCATAAATGCTCCATTTTTCCTATTACATGGCTGGATACTTTCCAGACAGCCATTGTATATCTACGATAAGTTTTAAAATATGTAGTTTTCCTTGAATTACACAACCAAACAAACGAAGAAAATAACCTTACCCCGAAGAATTTCACTGCCTATATGGCTTTACTGATCAATTCTATCAAATATCTAAGGAAGAAATCATACCATTTCTAAGCACTCTTTCAGCACTTAGAGAAGGAAGAAACACCTTCCAACTCACTTTATGAGGCTATTATAATTATAATAGCAAATATGACACGGGCATTACCAAAAAAGAACCGATATGACTCAAAGGAAAAAAAAAGTAAAAATCCTTTTAAAAAATCAGCAAATCAATTCCAACAATATGTAAAACAGGTAACACCCCAGGATCAACTGGGTTTTATGCCAGGAGTCTAAGGTTGCTTTAACATATAACTATCAACATACTCACCACATTAACAAATAAAAGGAGGAAAATTATATGATTATTTTATGTAGATGTAGGAAAAGCATTCGACAAAATACGACACCCAATTATGAAAAAAAAAACTTCAAGTAAACCAGTAACAGAAGAAAATTTCCTTAATTTGATTAAGATCATGTACAGAAAACCTACAGATATCATAATTAATAGTGAAATATTGAATGCATTTTTCTAAAAATGTAGAAAAAGGTAATAAAGATTTAGAATATTTGAATAAAATTGACAAGACTGATCTACTAAACATATTTCTAGACTACTTCCAAAAGTGAGTATCTATGTTCTTTTTAGAGTTGAGTACAATATTTGCAAAAATCAATCACTCTTTTAGATTACAATTACAAAATAAATCACTTTCAATATATCAATATCATAGATAAACTTCTCTGATAAAATATAATTACAAATCAATAATTAAAAAGTTGATTAAAATGGGTTTGGTAATATGCCTTTCTAAATAACTCACAGGCTAAGAGAAAATAAAAACAGGAAATTTTAAATTAGAAGAATGAAAGTTCTACATTAAAAAGATATGCAGAGGGGTTCCCTGATGGTGTAGTAGCTAGGCTTCGGTGCTCCATGGCCTGGGTTTGATCAGGGAACCAACCAAAAAAAAAAAAAAAACAAACAAAAAAAAAAGATAAGTAACACAGCTACATATCTTTTTATATGAGGTACCTGAGAGGTAAGTTAATGGCCTTCAGTGTTTTATTTTTAAGAAATGAGACAAACATAAAGATTCCTCGTTTCATGTATGAATAAAGTAAGACAGATTAAGTGACTTGCTCCAGGCTATGAACACAGATTTCCCAATTCCCAGTTCACCAGCCTCACAACATTTTAGGACCATGCCATCCCATCTTGAACTGTTTTGATAATGTAAAATCACTGGATGCCTCTAAAATCATGTATTAATAACAGTGCTCTTCTCAAATGTGCAAAGCACATTTGAATCACCTGGGATTTTGAGAAAATACAGATTCTGAATTACAGGTCTAAGATGGGCCCAAGATCACACACTTCTAACAAGCTCCTACATAATGTTACTAAGTAACAAGGCACTAGATCACACCTATAGGAAGATAAATGATGGTTATAATGACATCTCAAAAACCCTGTAAGATTCATGAAGGGTCTAAATTACATTCCACACAACCTTTCCTTTAAATTAATGATAATGTACTCTAATTTTAAAAGATGATAGAGTAGTGATTTAACAGAGCCGGCTTTGGAGTTAGAAAAAAACTAGATTTGAATACTAGACCTGCCACTTCTCTAATGACCCTGGTCTAGTCAGAATTTCTTTAAGCCTCGACTTCCTAATCTGTACAATGGGGAGCTTAAGACCACCTCTATTT
This sequence comes from Lyroderma lyra, assembly GCA_004026885.1. Lineage (NCBI taxonomy): Eukaryota > Metazoa > Chordata > Mammalia > Chiroptera > Megadermatidae > Lyroderma > Lyroderma lyra. The sequence goes on along the minus strand of PVJL010006267.1, from coordinate 21,144 downwards.
CATGAGGTTGTGAAATTAAATGAGATCATGGACATAAAGCATTGAATACATTATCTGGTACACTGTAGTTTTAAAAAATTAAATGGGGGCAAAGAATGATTACCACGATAATAAAAGTGTCATTATTAACCATTCGACCAGAAAAAGAAAACATACCTAGGCACAACCATAATGGAGAGGAGATTTTTAAGGTAAAAAGGCAAATCTCAAAGACAAATACAACTTTGAGATGATCTAAGATAATCTCTGCGCTTGAACTGACACTGAGGTGGTCTGAGATGCTATATGGCCATTTCCTTCCCACAGAGGCACATACCAAGTGTTTACTTTCCCTCATTATACCTGTATGTCTCCCTCCTTAATATGTCTATCTACAGCAACTGTCACAGATGTCTTCTTTTTTAAAAATATTATTGGGCTTTTCTATTGATATATAATTCACACACCATAAAACACACCCTTTTACAATCTACAAATCAGTAGTTCTCAGTAGATTCACTAGATTGTGCAACCATTACTACTATCTGATTCTAGAACATTTTTGGCACCACAAAAAGAAACTCCATGTCCATTAGCAGTCATTCCCCCTTTCCTCCTATACCCAGAGTCTAAATGTCCATCTGGATAAAAAAAATGTGATAAATCCACACAATGGAATATATTCAGGTATAAAAATGAATGAAGTACTGATTGATGCTACAACCTGGATGAACCTTAAAGGCATTATGCTAATGAAAGACGCCAGACACACAAGGCCATGTATTATATGATTACACTTATATAAAATATCCAGAATAGGAACATCCATAGAAATTAAAAAGCAGATTAGTAGTTTCCAAGGACTAGGGGCTGGGGAGAATGTGGATTGACTACTAAGGGTATACAGGGTTCCTTTTTAGGGTGATGAAAATGTTCTAAACTTAGATTTGATGATGATTGCACAACACAGTGAATATACTAAAAACCATTGAATTGTACACAGAAGTCAGTCATTAAGGGAGGAATGCCTTTATTCAATAACCATACATAGTTGTTGCAATATATTGAATAAGGCCCCTCTCACTTAACGACTGAGTTCTAACCCTATGATAGGTCATTAAGCTAACTGGTTGGTAAGTGAGGCGTTTAAAGATGGACATCTTGTGGTGTGTCATGGCACCACAGGGTATGTATTTTTCAAAAGATACCACGCAACACCATACTTATAAATGAAATATGCCATCTTGCATGATTGAGAATGCTTCTTCCAGTGAATACTTGACTTGCTAACTGACTGTGGGAACCAGACAAAGTCTGAGAAAGGGGATTCCTGGGACTCACATAGCCTGAGAAGGGGGATTCCCTGCACTGGAGAACTAACTGGTCCTAAGTTGTTAAACAAATAGGTCATTACGTGAGGAGTGGCTGCATACTCCCTATGCTGTACTTTACAACCCGATGACTATTTTGCAATTGCCATTTTGTATTTCTTCATCCCTTCACACCGTGGTGAAAACGGTAAATGGATGATTTTATAGTATATGAATTATATTTTAATAAAGACGTTAAAATACATAGGATTACAAAGGAAACTTTCCCTCATTATACCTATATGTCTCCCTCCTTAATATGTCTATCTAACAAAGCTATCAAAACATTGAGGAAAAAAAAAAAAGATGAGGTTTGGAGGCTAGTTAGAAGGCCGATGCAGTACTCCAGGTCAGAGAAGACGGCGAGGCCCTGCCCGGAGGTGGCAGGGGCGGGGAAGAAGCTCCGAGGGGAGAGACTGCCGGAGAAAATGCCAGAGAGGCAGGGAGAGCCGGGACTTCCCCGGGTGCCGGCCCGGACGAGTGCTGGCCCGGGATGGGAAGTTGCATCTACCTAGATTGTGAAGAGAGATGAAGTGGTGCACCCTGTACTTCCATGTGTCATCTCTACAGAGCTACATATATTCACACAGCTAATACGGTGTTTAGCACATGGCTAAGCTTACATAAACTGCTGGGTATTGCCAGATACCAACTTGCGCTGTGTACGAACTTGTGTGTATACAGAGATGCATGCCAAAACGACAAATTGTGTAACTGCTCATCTGCTTACTAGCCTGTACCCCTTCCAGGCTGTAAGTTCCTGGAGGTCAGGGGCACGGTTGTGTTTGCTGCCTTATCCTCAGGACGACACAAGAAAACATTTTGTCAAAGAATAAAATGAATGATGATAAGAGCTTGTTGGTTGGGGTCACAGTCTGGCTCTAACAATTATTTGCCGCAAGACACTGGGTACTTGGCTTCTCTGAACTCAGGTTTCCTCATACGGTTGCCACTAGAGTTGGCTGCTAGGTTGCCTTGATCTAAAGGTCCTAGGAACGCCTGGGTGTACCTGCTCTGGACCTGAAGGAGAAATGATCCCCAGAGAACCCAGCCCTACCTTGCCCAGCTCCGACAGGGGCACACTGTCCCATGGGGCCAGCACAGTTCAGGAAGCAGGCTGCAGCTTAATTATCACAAGGACACAGAGCTGCAGGCATTCCTTCCCTATCCAGTGGGTCCTGCCCAAGCCAGAGCCCAGGAGAAGAGTGGGGAGGGTCAGAGCTGTGAGGGGCTGTTGGCCCCAGGACCAAGTCCCAGCTCCTTAGAGTCCACGGAGCAATCAGGAGAGGCTGCTTCTCTAGGGTCCCCTCCCTCATTTCCGAAACCACCCATTGTGCCAGGAAGGTGAGGGCAAGCCAGCAGCACGCCGTGGGAAGGGAGCGCTCACGGCCACGTTTTTGTTCCTCGTTACTCGATGCACATTTTCTAAGAGTCACTGATGCCTCACAGAAATGTTCGAGGAAACGCTCTATTACAAGACCATCTGCTGAAATATCATAGGCTCTCTCCCCAGCCCGCACTTCCTTTATCACCAGGGGAAACTGCACGAAAATGGTCTCGTCCTGAAGGCTTGTGTCTGCCCACGCGGCTTCCTTCCCAGGTGCCACCCACAGGCCGCAGTGCCCACATCCGGAGGACCAGAGAACGGAGGCTTCAGGTGCGAGAGATCACAGGACAGGTGACCTCCAAGGCCACCGAAGCCTGCTGTCCCTGCAGGGCCCAAGTAAGGAAAGAACAGTAACAGGTAAGAGGACATTGGAAAATGCTCAATGCTGGTTTACTCCGACACGTTTGATCCAGTAAGTACCACGTTCTCTGCAACCTTCCTTTCTCTTAGCAACACGTAGATACTGAGCAAAAATTGTAATCTTGGTTATAACAGAAACAAGGATCAGCCGAGTCTCGTGAAACAAACAGGGACACGTCAAAAAAAGCAGCAGTGACCATTTATTAACAGTTAATAAACAATTACCTAAGTACACCTCTAATTTACACAACATCCCAGTGGGGAAGAGAACTATTATTAAACCCCCTTAAAAGGCAAGAAAAATGAGGTATACAGTAATTAAGTCACGAAGAGCCACATAATCAGTACATGTTGAAGCTAAAATCTTAAAGTAATAGACCTCATGGCCCAGAGTAACATAGGTCTACCTGGCATAATCTTCCAAGCGAGACGATCTTAAGAAGAAGCCAGGGTATCACCTGTGCAGTTGCTAATTGTGTTGTAGTATCACAGGAATAATAAGGGTTGGAAACTAAATATATTCACCTGGCTGCCCCATTCCCTTTAGTGTTAGAGTAGCAGAGCAGGGTGGGCAGGAGGAACCCCAGATTAGCACAGAGCAACAATGAATCATATGGGGCCTCCTACATGGTGAAACCTCAAGTGATGGTCCCATCTTCTGTGGAAAAGCAGGCACCCTACTCTGTCACAATCCTGTCATTCAGCACTGTACTCGACTGCTTATCTGTCCCTCCCATGGACCATGAACCCCTGGAGGATAGGGAACTTTCATCTCCATATCTGAAACTCTGAACTCAGGAAGAAAAGTCACTAAGCATTTGCTGAATGAATAAAAGAACGAGTTAGGAAAGAAGGAACGTCAATCAACTACATGATCCTATTTTGTTTGGTGTGGCAGGTGGTTTGGGTTTGGTTCGGTTTTTATCTGAATTAGTCACCAGCATTTACAAACCATAATTTATTTTTTTACACAAAAAACATTTGATTTCCATATGAAAAACTGGAAAATAGGGTATTAGTCAAATGTGGATGAAAGCTGCTATCTGAAGAGAGGAAGCAACCCTGGGGCCACACCCTAATGCTGCTGTGCTCAGTGAGAGCAGGGCTCCCTAGAGCAGAGAGCCTGGTGTGGTGCTAGTGGCCATCCTGCAGATGCCCTCTCCCCTCTCAGCATCTTGCACACTCCCTGCCCGGCCTTTGCCTCTCCCTGTACAAATGTTCCTGCTGCTATTTCACTCGTTGGTTCAGTCAGTCCCAAAATGTCTTAGATGCTTATGTAGCCAAACTTACTGGAGCAAGGGTACTGCAATGAACGAGGGTATGGATAAAGGAATGCAAGCTAACGAGTAAAAAAGATGCTGCACAGTGATGAGGGGCTATGAGAACAGAGTCACAGCCCAGAGAGGCAGGGTGAGGGCCAAGCGACAGCGGGCTCTCCGAAGAGGTGACATTTGAGCTGGGAGGAAGGAAGGCCCACAAACATCCTGGGAAGCTGGTTCCCAGCAGAGAGGACACAAATGTGAAGGCTCTTACGTGGGAACAAGCACAACATGTTTCAAGGCATGAGGAGAATAGAACAAACAACACAACAAACAGATGGGTGGAGAGGGAGAGGCGGGAGAGATGGCAAGACAGCCAGGCAGAGGCCGTCTGTGCGGGGCCTGCCAAGGAGTGTACACGGTCTTCCACAAGCAGTGGGAAACCACTGGAGAGCTTTAAGCAGGAGAGTTGATATGATCTGATTTATTTATTTTTTAAATCCAGTTCATAAAAGCTGAACTGGAAGGCTGCTGCCCAAGAGGATGGCCTGATTATCTATCTTCCCGCACCATGCACTTGCAAACGCAGGCCTACAAAATATCAACTGTGGTTATGACAGCTGTATGCTACACAAAGGCAGCAAGGAGAAACCTTTACAGAGGAAATAATATGCAATTTTCTAGCTGAACACCTTTTAAAAAAGTAATGATGGAGAGTACAATCCCTGCCTGTGAGCGAGGCAGGGGCTGTCTTTCTGGGCAGGGTAACAACATGACACTTGAAATAAGCAGGGGTGGGGCAGAGCGAGCTTACCCGTGTATGGAAATCTGCAGGCTGAAAAGACAGAGAAGGGGAGGGAGAAAGGAGCCAGGATTCCACTCAGCTTCCTGCTGCTTCTCTCTGTGGCTACAAATATTAAGAATTCAGAGACACCGCTTAAATATGACCTGCAAATGAACTTGGCTTCTAGCAGAGAACAAGAGCCGATCTACAGCTCCAGCTCCAGGTCGGAGGGAAAGATATGAACTGTGCAGAGCCAGTCAAGGATGAGTGTGAGGCTCTTGCATGCCCAAAAGCTTCCACAGCAACTCTTTCCAACCTGATGTGAACCTCGAACCTGAGAGTCAGGCAGGCTAATGGGATAGAAGGTGTGCTGCAGAATGCCATGAACCGCAGGAGTTAAGAAAGGCAGCCCCCAACCACCTGGGAGCAAAACAGCTGTATCAGCAGGCAGGTCACCTACCAGAGTGATCATGGGCTCTGTGCCCTATATCCACTGTCAGCACTTAACCACCTGGACTAAAATGATGACATCAAGAATGTGGAACAGGAGTTCCCTGGTGGTGTACTGGCTTAAGGCTTCGCGCTGGCACTGTCAATGCTGCAGCCTGGGTTCGATTCCCAGCCAGGGAACTACCCACATATAAAAAAAAAAAAGAATGTGGAACAGCTGTGCTGGAGCCAGCATGGGACTTACTGGGTTCTGGTCAGCTCCCATGACACTGTCCAGAGGCCAAGCTGCAGACGATGGCAGCAGTCATCCCGATGGCCTCCAAAGTCCTGGGGGCCACTCAGAGGTCTGCTCCAACTCTGGGGGTCCATCGATAATCCTGCCTGCACTACCTCTGGGGATACCCAAGATGAGAAACTAAAGTTAACACTTTTCTTAGACCTAGACTCACTCACCTAGAAAATACTGTCCAGTCCACACTGCAGCTCTCCGTCTTCCACAGACACACCAGTTTCCATGGCATTTGCTTTTGGCTCCTACTGTTTTTTGCCAGAAAAATGCCTTCTATACCCTGACTGCCAGCATGGCAGATTCCTAAAGGGCCCCCACACAGGCTCTGTTATTCTTTAACTGTCTGGGCCCCAATCCATTCTGTCTTCAGCACCCTCTCAAATTGCACCTTGGAGTCTTGGAGGCCAAGGGTAGTGTTGTCCTATTTCTAGGCAAGAGCAGATAGGTGCTTCCTGCCCTGGACTCACAGGGGCAGGGCTGGGGCTCCAACAGTCACTGTCCCATGAATCTGAATGCTGAGTACATGACACAGAAGGGAAGGACAGCAGTGATAGCAGCAGGGACAGCAGTACAATAGGGACCCAACTGATGGGCTTCAGAACCTAGACCCAACAGAGGTTTTCTTGCTTCCAGACCATTCCCTAAGCCTGGCCCTCCAGCCTCACATCCACTGGCGAGCCCCCAGTAGCCCTTTTCCGTGAATTTCCTCTTTGCTTATGACAGCCAGAGCTGGTTTCCATGGCTGCAATTAAGGTCCTGACTGACATATTTTTTCTCCTCTCTCCAGCCCAACAAAACTATTAATATTTCTCCCATTGAGCTTAAATATATTTTATAATTATTCTAATTATTGTTATACTAATTTATCTATAGCTATTGATCGCTCTGCAAATATAGGAGTTCAATGAGAGAAGCTGTAAGTCACTTTTGTTTGTCTAGCATGGGATCTGGTAGGTAGACACTGTATATTGAAGTGAATTTGTACTTATAACTTAGACCACCTATAACTATGCTGTAATCTTCAAGAAACTTCTGGTGACATTACATATTTATTCTCCATCAAATATCATTATTATTGCCACTATTGTAGTGGCATGCATGCTGGATGTGGTGCTGGATAAAGTCCGTGGACTCAAACTCACATCACTATTAGATGGAAGAGCCTGGGTACGAACTCTGGTTTTAAGATTATGAAACCTGCATTCTTTCTACCTCCCAACACAGGGTCTCAATGTGTCTTTATTTAAAAAACAACAACAATAACAAAAAACAGAAAAAAAATTACAGGCAATATAAATTATTCTAATAAAACTGCTGCTGTTCAAAATATTGTTTAGAAACTGTATTCAGAATTAACATGTTTATTTATATTTTTTTCACCCAGATACCTAATCCCCCCTCCCTGTATCTATGAGTCTGTTTCTGTTTTATTTGGTTCTTTAGATTCTATATATAAGTGAGAGCATATGATATTTCTCTTTTTCAGTCTGACTGATTTCCCCTAGCATAATATGGTCCACCCATGTTGTCATATATGGTAAGATCTCATTTCTTTCTATGGCTGAGTAATATTCCATTGTATGTGTGTACCACCTCTCCAGCACTGGGCACTTAGGTTGTTTCCATAGCCTGGCTACTGTAAGTAATGCTGCAATAAACAAGGGGTCCGCATATCTTTTCAAATTAATGTTTTGGATTTCTTAAGATAAATACCCAGAAGTGGAATTGCTGGCTCATGAGGTAGTCCTATTTTTCATTTTTTTTGAGGAAACTCCCAACTGTTTTCCATAGAAGCTATACCAATTTGCAATCCCATTAACAGTTCATGAGGGTTCCCTTTTCTCCATATCTTCACCAACACTTAATGTTTGTTGATTTATTGATGCTAGCCACTCTGACAGAACTGAGGTGATATCTCACAGTCACTTTAATTTGCATTTCTCTGATGACTAGTGACATTGAGCATCTTTGCATATGTTTATTGGGCATCTGTATGACCTCTTTAGAGAAATGTCTATTCAGGTTCTATGCCCAATTTTTAATTGGATTGTTTGGTTTTTTTGGTCTTGAATTGTATGAGTTCTTTATAAATTTTGGATGTTAACCCCTTATCAAATGTATAATTGGAAAAGATCTTCTCCCCTTCAGTTGGTTGTCTTTTCATTTTGCTGGTTTCCTTTGCTGTGCAAAAACTTTTTTGTTTAATGTAGTTCCGTTTGCTTATTTTTTTCTTTTGTTTCCTTTGCCCATGGAGATAGTCTGAAAAAATATTGCTAAGAACAATGTCAGAGAATTTACTGCTTATGTTTTCTTCTAAGAATTTTATGGCTTCAGATCTTACATTTAAGCCTTTAATCCATGAGTTTATTCTTGTATACAGTATAAGAAGGTAGTCCAGTTTCATTTTTTTGCAAGAGACTGTCTTTACACTATTGTATATTCTCTTTGTCATAGATTAAGTGACCATATATGCATGAGTTTATTTCTGGGCCCTCTATTCTGTTCCATTGATCTATGTGTCTATTTTTATGCCAGTGTCATGCTGTTTTCATTTCTATAGCCTTGCAGTATAGTTTCATATAAGGTAGTATGATATCTCCAGTTTTGTTCTTTCTCAAGATTGCTGCAGCTTCAAGATTCCGAGTCTTGTATGTTTTCACATAAATTTTAGGGTTGTTTAATTTAGTTTTGTAAAATATCCCACTGGTATATTTTTTAACTAAATTGATTCTTCCAAACCATTAGCATGAAATATCTTTTCACTCCTTTGTGCCCATTGGTATTTTGATAGGGACTGCACTGAATCTATAGATTGCTTTGGGTAGTATGAACATTTTAATGACATTAATTCTTCCTATCCATGAGCACAGTATATGCTTGCATTTATTTATATCTTCTTCAATTTCTTTCTTCAATGTCTTATAATTTTCCAAGTATGAGTCTTTTACCTTCTTGGTTAAATTTTTTCCTAGGTATTTTCTTTTCTTTTTTGATGCAATTATAAATTTGATTGTTTTCTTAATACCTCTTTCTGATAGTTTGTTATTGGTGTATAAAATATAACCAATTTTTGAATAATAACTTTGTAAGAATACTTTACTGAATTCATTTATCAGTTCTAATAGTTTTGGGGTGAAATATTTAGGGTTCTCTCTATTCATATATAGTATCATGTCATCTGCAAATAATGACAGTTTTACTTCTTATTTTCCAAACTCTATGCCTTTTATTTCTTTTTCTTATCTGAATGCTGTGGCTAGAACTTCCAATTCTATGTTGAATAAAAGTGGTAAAAGTGGACATCCTTATCTTATTCCTGACCTTAAGGAAAATGTCTTTAGAGTTTCCCCATTGAGTATGATATTAGCTGTGGATTTGTCATATATAGCCTTTATTATATTGAGATAAGTTCTCTTCCCTCTATTCCCATTTTTTTTCAGAATTTTTACAATAAATACATGCTGGATTTTGTCAAATGTTTTTTTCTACATCTATTGATATGATCATATAATTTTTATTTTAATTGGTATATTACATTAATTGATATGCAGATATTGAACCAATCTTGCATCTCAGGTATATGATTCCACTTGATAATGGTGTATGAACTTTCTAATGTATTGCTAAATTCAGTTTGCTAACATTTTGTTGAAGATTTTGCATCTGTGTTCATCAGGAATATCAGCCTATAGTTTTCCTTTTTTTGTAATGTCTTTGTCTGGTTTTGGAATCAGGGAAATGGTGGCCTTGTAGAATAAGCTTGGGAGCCTTCCCCACTCTTGAAAGTTTTGGAATAGGAGTTAATTCTTCTTTGAATGTTTGGTAAAATTCAACTGTGAAGCAATCCAGTCCAGGACTTTTTTTTTTCTAATGTGGTGATGAAAAGAGAACTGATACTGGGTGTGAACATATAATGCAACACATAGACGATGCGCTGTAGAATTGTACACTTGGAACCCATGTAATTCTTCTTAATGTCACTCCAATAAGTCTAACAATTAAAAATAATAATAAATAAAGTGGAAGGAGATAGGACCAGGACTTTTTTCATTGAGAGATTTTTTTAAATTACTGATTCAATTTTGTTAATAGTAATCAATAGGTTCAGATTTTCTTTTCTTCTTGATTTAGTTTTGGAAGATTGTATGTTTCTAAGAATTTATCACATTCTTCCAGATTGTCTAATTTGTTAGTGTATATTTGCTTGTAATATTTTCTTATAATCCTTTGCATTTCTGTCATGTCAGTTGTCACGTTTCCTCTTTCTGATTTTATTTACCTGAGTTCTCTCTTTTTTTCTTGATGAGTGTGGTTAAAGGTTTATCAATTGTGTTTTATTTTTTCAAAGAACGAGCTCTTGGTTTCACTAATCTTATATATATATATATTAGTTTCTATTTCATTTATTACTGCTCTGATCTTTATTATTTCCTTCCTTCTGCTCATGTCGAGCTTTGGTTGCTGATCATTTTTCCAGTTCCTTTAAGTGTAAGGTTAGTGTTCATTTGATTTATTTTTTCTTATTTCTTGAGGTAGGCCTGTATTGCTATGAATTTCCCTCTTAGGACTGCTTTTTTATGTCCCACAGATTTTGAGTCACTGTGTTTTCATTTTCATTTGTCTCAAGGTATCTTTTGATTTCTTCCTTGATCTCACTGTCAACCCATTCATTGTTTAGTAGCATATTATTTAGCCTCAATGCGTTTGTGTGCTTTTCAATATTTTTTCTTGTAACTGATTTCTAATTTCATAATACTGTGGTGATAGAACACACTTAATATGACTTCAGTCTTCTTAAATTTATTGAGATTGGTTTTGTGGCCTAACATGTGGTCTATCTTGGAAAATGTTCCATGTGTGCTTGAAAAGAATGCATACTTGAAAAGAATGCTGCGTTGGAGTGAAATGCTCTTAAAATATCAATTAAATCCATCTGTTCATTTAGGCCACTGTTTCCTTGTTCATTTTCTGTCTGGAAGAGCTGTCCATTTGTGTCAATAGGGTATTAAAGTTCTGTACTATGTGTTACTGTTGACCTCTCCCTTTATGTTGGTTAATATTTGCTTTAAATATTTAGGTGCTCCTATGTTGAGTGCATAAATGTTTACAAGAGTTATATCCTCTTGTTGGATTGATCCCTTTATCATTATGAAATATCCTTTCTTGTCTCTTATTATAGCCTGTGCTTTAAGGTCTATTTTGTCTAATATAAGCATTGCTACCCTAGCTTTTTATTTGTTTCCATTTGCATGAAATATTTTTTCCATCCATTTACTTTCTGTGGTTGTCTTTTAATCTGACATGGGTCTCTTTTAGACAATGCAGTATCCCTGATCACCTGACGTAGGTGCTCCAGGAGTTTTCTTTGTGTGGGTTATGTGTGCCCTCAGTTGTAGTTGAGCTTGATTGCAATTGGCACATCAGGAGGTGAGATTGACCCTCAGGCAGATAGGCTATGAAGACTGGCCATGAACACAGCATATGAGCTGTTGTGCAGGGGGCTAACCCCACAGAGTAGGATTCACCCCACTGGGCTCTGGTGCCAGCCAAGATCACTCTTTGAGTGTGTTGCTTTTGGGCTGAGTGGTGTTCTGTTGTGATGTGGGTGTGTTGATTCTGGGGCCTCTTGGGAGTGGCTCCCACATAGGCCAAGGTCTGCCACTGCCTGTGACCAGCCCAGGGCTACCTGGTAGGAGCTGCAAAGTGATCTGCAGTTGGTCACTGCCTGTGCTGAATCTGGAGGCTCATGGCAGAGGTCACTCTGCAAACCAAGGCTGACTGCCACCAGTACCAGGCCTGGGGCAGCTCAGCAAAAGGCCTAGGGCACCCCAAGGTCTGCTGCTGCATGATAGCTGCTTGTAAGGCTCAGCTGCTGAAAGAACCTTGTCAGCACGTGAGTTGGGTAAGGCAGGGTCCCAAGGAGTTACCAGGTGGGGTGAGTGGTATTCACCAGTTTAATGCAGATTCAGATATGGGGCCAGTGTTGAGTCTGGGGCCATGCTGTACACTGTTTTCTTTCCTGGGGTCTGCAGACCCCCAAGATTTGTCCAAGAAAGAGTGTAGAACAGGCCAACACCAGCTGTCTGCCACAGAAAAAGCTTCAGATAGTACATGAGTTGGGTGGGATGGGGTCCTAGGGAGTCTCCAGGGTATAATGAGTGGAGCTCATAGGCTAATGCTGATTCTGATGGCCATGTGAGGGGCAGGCTCAGCACAAGAAAGACGACTCCCACCTCCCTGTCAGTTTCATGGAAGGAGGACTCAATGCAGGGGCAATGGAAGCTGTCCCTCTAGCCCTCACCCTGAAGCCACACAACTCAGTCTCTCCTTACATGTCTTTGTTGCCTTTCAAGACACCATCCATCTGCAGGAGCCCAGGGTGAGTTCCTGGGAGCCTATGTATATTTTTAAGAGTGGCAAATCTTTGATCTTTAGGAAAGGTGTCAAGTTTCTGGAAAAAGCTAGGTTTGTGTACCCAGGCCAAGGAAGCAGGTCAGGTGTCCTGCCATGGGGCAGATCCAAACATATGTGAAATGTGTGCCCTAACCCCAGGAAGAAACTGATTTCTTCATGTGGCTCCTTAACTAGCAAGCCCCACAAGTGAGTATAGAATTTCAACTCTACTTAGGTAAGTGTGTGTGTGTGTACACATGTGTGCCTGTGAGTGTGGACACATGCATCTGTACACGCACATGTGCAGGGGACTATGTGCTTTGTTTGTCCCACTAAACTTTTAAGCCACTAGAGGAGCATCCAATAGAACACAGAAGGCTGGATCTGCATACTGCTAAACCCAAAGTGATGACTAGGAAGGCAAAATGCTAATGTGATGATCCTCTACCACTCTTCCAATACCAGTAGACCTTGGCTGTGGTGAAGCTTCCTTTGCATGGTACCTCTCCCCTCTGAGAGGCATTATGGGGGCCCTAACTCAGCTGGCTCTGGTCAATTCTGATCCCATACACGCACCCCCTCTCACTGGGTCAGGCCACCAGGATGCAGTTCTTGAGTCCTGTTCCCAAGTGTGGCACACAGGAGAAAGAACACATGAAGTACACTGAAATATGAGGATAGCAGCAATTCAAAGAGCCAAAAGACTCTCCAAGTATCCTGTGTTCTCATCTTGGCAAAGGCGAGAAAGATGATGGCTCCTCACAAGGCAGGCCCTGAGGACTTCACAGCTCTGAGTCTTAGATGTTTCAGCAGGAGACAAGCAGCACACACTGCAGGAAGGTCTTGCTTTCACTATGGATTCCACAAATAGCAGCTACTAGATGACTAGTACTAAGCTTGATATGGACATGATGGCAATGGTGCAGAGGGCCTGCACACAGGGGCTCTGCCATTGCTGAAACAACACGATCCCTGACATTCAAGTATGGTCTCTCTATGTTGGCAGATAAGGCTAACATAGAACAAGAAAGGGTATTACGTGTTTGGAGAGAGAAAGAGGTAAAAGATGTTCATTCAAGTGCCTATGAGGAGCCATTTGACACACTGAATATATAATTAGATACTTTGAGCCACAGACCTGTTTTGGCATCCCAACTGTAACCCTTACTATGTGTGGGGCCCTGAGAAAGTAATCAAACCTCTCAGTGCCTCAGTTTCTCTATCTGTACTATGGTTAAGACTAAGAATATCATGTGTGAAAAGCTCCTGGCACACGGTAAGAGCTAATAATCATGAGTCCTTTTTCTTTCTTCCTTAATACTGATTGGTAACATATTTTTATATACCTTTGAAAAACATTTATCATACTTCTAATCCCTTTCTACAGGAAGAGCCCAAAATAGTGACAGCTCCAACACCCACAAAGTCAGTCAGTCCCTCCCAACCCTCAGCAAGCACATTACATGCTCACCTAAGATCAATAGCATTTTCCCACCTGGATGTGAAACCAAACTCATTTTTTTTAATGGTTGGGGGAGGGGAGTAAAGATGGCATACTTTTTCACCTCCTGAGGATAGGTAAGAATCTTACCTTTCTCATGGAGATTTAGCATGAGACTGAAGTCCACCTACTGAATAAATCAGCTTCTCAGCTCATTGGGTACAGGGTGCATCTGCTGAGCTCAACAGTAACTGTGCACATCTCCCACAGTACTAGATACCACTCCGGAGCAAGCTGCCTATGGCTCCAGAGAGTCCTCGGTTGACTAAAATGGGTCCAGCTGAGCCCTGTTCTACATAAGGTGTTAGGGGCACTGAGATCAATCATACAGGGTCACTGCCCACCACTTAAGTGAGGGAGACCAACAAATAGCTAATTGCAACATAGCACTTAAAGAATTATCACAGAGGTATCTGCACAGGAGACATCACCCACCTTTGCCTTAGAAGGGTGCTGAAGGGTCACAGAGGAGGCAACACTCTAGCTCAAGACTGACAGTCTATGCAGCAGTGAAGTAGATGAAAGACATGGCCCGCAGCATGTGAGCAGGCCCAGGCATGGGAAAGAGCTGTGCTGTGAGCCACAGTGGTGCCGCTCAGCTACAGCCTGGAGCAAATGAAGAGGAGTGCCTGGGAATGGGGCCAGAAGCAGCAGCAGATGGGATCAGAGCCCCAAGAACCCCAAATGCTATGGTGAAAGGACCAAGGTAAAGGAGAAGCACTAAAGAATTTTAAGCGAGACATTAATACTCAAAATTGCCTCTTCCTAAGGTCAGTCTAATGGTAGTGTTAAAAGTAGAGTGGAAAGGAGAGGGAGACAAGGGTAAGAAGATGATGAGATCAATATATGGTTTAGACAAGAGATGAGGAAGCTAGAAACCAAAACCGTGGGCATGATGAGGTTTCCTTATGCACAGAGATTAGAGGATGAGGAAGAATGTTTCATATGAAAGAAAAGTGAGTGGAGACACAACATAGGAAGAGCAGTGGGGTGAGGAAGATGGCGAGTTTCACTGTAAACATGCTACCTGCACAGTGGCCTCCAGTGAGAGGCAGCTGGCTTTGCAGGTCAACCAAGGCCTAAACCAGAGACAGGAATGTGGTGATCTTCAGCAGACAGAGAGCAGCTGAGGCCATGGGACAGAAAGCCTGGCTAAAAGTACGTGCATCACTTCACTGGGTGGGACCCTTGGTGGGGGACCAGAGGCTGCAAAGAGGAGCAACATCCACAGGCCTCACAATCTAGTTGGAAACCGATGGCATCTGTGTGATACAAGGTGGTACAATGCCAACCAGTGCAAACAGGAAAGACCCACTTCCCGCATGACAGAAGCCATATTTGTTCCTATTGGCCCAACTGTCCTGCAGAACACAAACAATAAATCAAATTTATTTTGTTCGTAATTTGGAGACCAACCAAACACAGGCAGGAGATCAAGGCAAGTCCACATGTGTGGAAGGGGAAGTGGCAGTGGGAGAGTCTGCTGTTTTTTAATGTTCTTTACCTAAGAACAACTCTCAAACGGTGCCACATTGGAACTTAGAAAGCAAGCGGTTCGGTGCTCCTGCAGCGTGAGGAGGAATGCCCCAGGAAGCAGAGCCCCAGCGCCTGCACACGAACACTAACCCAATCTCCGGATGGCCCAAGACGTACCCACACAGGACCGAACCCGCGGTGTGCAGTGAAACGGTCGTTAGAGGGCACGGGCAGCTTCAATGCCTGTATTAGAAAAGAAGGTGTGCCAAATCCACGATCTATAGTTCCACCTCAAGAAACTAAAAACCTAAACAAACCCAAAATACCTAATTAAAACCAAGATAAGTAAAAGAAAAAATAAAAATAGGGGCAGAAATCAATGAAATAGAAATCAAACAATAGAAAAAAAAACAAATTAAAATTTTGATTTTTTGGAAAGATCAGCAAAATTTATAAATTCCTAGTTAGACAGATTAAGGAAGAAAGGAAAACATCATGGTCATTATCTAGGGTGCAAGAGAAAGCTAACAGTTAGTGGTACAAAGTTCAGGTCTATAGGGCTCTGAGGAGACACAAAGGGTGGGGTGGCTTTGTGTAGAGCCTCAATGCTCTGGACAAGAGGGGCTGGGACAGACATTTGCGTAGTTCTGACTTCTGACATCCATTCCCCTCCCAAGGAACTTTCCCTCTTCTTGCCAAAAATCACGTGTGACTCCAGTGAGAACAATCTTGAGCAGGGGCACCAGAGGTTAAATAGGGGTGTTTTATTCATCCCACAGGATGGGCCTGCTACACAGGAGTCCCTGCTTCCCAGACTCCTAAGCAGTGCTGTTCATCCAGGCCTGATTCTACAGTTCCCCACCAGTTCCAGGAGCCACCAGTATCCTTCCCACATACATGCTTTTATTTAACTTAGTCAGAGCTGGTTTCTATAGTTTCCAGCCAAAGAATCCCAATTGATGCCAGGGGCTCGGGCACTCCAGGTTAGAACAAATGTCAGGTCAGAAGACAGCACAGCAGTCAGTGGAAAGGGATAAGCAACTTTTATAGGAGGAAAGACACCAGAAGCTGGCACCATGGTCACAGGCTGTGCCAATGTAGTAGGAATCTGTACCCAAACCTCAAGCCATTCTCTTCTCCTCAATCGCCAAGAGCTGAAGCCTCTAGAGAGATGGACTGACCCTAAGCTCTTGGGGTGACCAAGAAATGACAGAAGAAAGGCAGCAGCAATAAGAATTCTACTGTGGCAAAAGGTCACCATGAGGTTCTGGGATGAAAAACCAGTAATCCTTTCTGGAGATGCATGTGTTCTGCACTGAAGGAGAGCTCAAGCCCCAGGAAAGGAGGAGAAGGAAGCAGCCCTGCCTCTGGGCCCAGTACCTTGACATTTCTCCCTATCCTGGCTTCTCAATCCACCTGGGGAACTGGTGTGTCTTCATGCCAGCCAGCAGACATGCAGCGGAGCCCAGTTCCTGCCCAGACCAGTTACTAATGTGCCCACGGGGAGAGGGCTCTGCGCTAAGCCCAGCACATGAGACAGGAGTCCTCAAGTTCACATGCTGTGTGCTAAGTGTTTAGAAAGCTCTGCCAAATTATCTAATTACTCATCTTCTATCTATTAGAGGCTAAATGCAAGTGGTATTCTCCTTTAACAGACTTAAGAAAGGAAGACAGGAAGTAACAGATTTAATGAATGACTTATAAAGGTACAGGAAGGGGAAAGGCAGACCCATTTCCTAGTTCAACATTTTATTGACCTTTTCTTTCTGTTCATTCCATCGCCATTTCTTAAGCATGTACTCTGTGCCAGACCCTAAAGCATAAAACACACTCCCTTCTCTCAAGCTTACAGTTTAGCTAATGAGAATGGCAGATAAATAGCTAACTGCTCATTCATCTAGTCTCTCATTCATCAGATAAGCAGTGTAACAGTAAGTTCAAATCCAGCCTTGCCTATCACCTGCATGATCTTAGGCAAGTTATGTAACCTAACTGGGCCTCGATTTTCCTGGGTGGATCATAGGGGGCCCAGCGACCTCACAATGTTACTGTAGAGGTTCAATAACGTGATGATCATAGACA
This sequence comes from Lyroderma lyra, assembly GCA_004026885.1. Taxonomy (NCBI): domain Eukaryota; kingdom Metazoa; phylum Chordata; class Mammalia; order Chiroptera; family Megadermatidae; genus Lyroderma; species Lyroderma lyra. Next base: position 3,814 of record PVJL010006267.1, on the reverse strand, counting down.
CCTGTCACACAGCAGCTGCTCAATAACTGTTCATTCCCTTGCTCTAGTCCCAGGTTCTAGAGCAGAGTCTTAAACACTCTTTGCAGAGGCTCCATTTTCTTTCCTCCATCTTTGAGCCAAGGGACACCAAGTGCAGTGAGAGGCACGCAGTAGGCCTTCAATAGGTGAAGTTATTATTATCACCATTAACATTTACTGAGTGCCTCTGAAGTGTCAGGCACTGGGCTACACATTGAAGCCACAGGATACAGTCATTTAACAAAAATTTATTGGGCCTATTAGGTGCCAATCATGGTTGTTGGTGCAAATATATGTGTGTGTGTGTGTGTGTGTCTGTGTATGTGTGTGTGTGTGTATCTGTCTGTTAATCAAGCCTAGACAGTAAAGGAAGAGCAAGCTTTCAATCTCAGCAAGGGGAGAGCAGGAGTGGGTTGCAAAGAATAAGCCAACTTGAGAATTTTAGAGTCTCTCAGAGATGTCAAGTAAACCACCTGTTATGCAGGCTGGAACTGAGGGCCATTCTGAGCTTACAGACACAACTGAAACTCAGGGAGAAGATGGCATTTCCTGGGAAACCACAAAGACTGAAAAGTTCTGGCTCAGGATGTTAGGTCAGTGGCCCAACATTTAAGGTAGAAAAGAGAGGAGAGGGAGTTCCCTGGTGGTGTAGTAGCTAGGCTTTACCGCTGTCAATGCTGCGGCCTGGGTTCGTTTCCCAGCCAGGGAACTACCCACACAACAAACAAACAAACAAACAACAAAAAAGAAAAGAAAAGAAAAGAGAGGAGCACCTAGCAGAAGAGACTGAAAAAGTCAAGGCTGAGGAGTAGCCAAGATCCTGGATGAGAGTGGCATCTCAGAAGCTTGCGGGGAAGGGGAGTCCTCAGTGTCCATACCCAAGGAAGGGTTAAAGAGGGTAAAGCTCCCTTGCCAAGCCCCAGATTTAGGCTGATGTTTTTCAAGCCATGTTCCTAGGGAGGGACTCCAGGAGCTGCAGCACAGGAGGGTCAGCAGTCGGTGGGTCCTCTACTGCTATTGCAATCAGAGCACCTCCATTTTCATTTGAGGTTCTTATCTTTACCTCCCACCTCCCTTCCAATCACTCACCAATGCTACCAATTTTTCATACTAAATATTTCCTGAGCCATTCTCCATTTATTTCCCATTCATAGTTCTGGCTCAGGCTACACGAACTGCCTCCTGGATTACTATAGCAGCTAGGAACCGCTCCTTCTCCAAGCCTAGCTTCGCTCTGCAAAATTTCTCATACTGCAGCAAGAACCATTTCATCAAAACACAAATCTGGTCATCTTATTTTCCTTGCATAAAAGCATTCAAAAGATTTACAATGTCCACAGAATAAAGCCCACATCTCCTTAAAATGGCTTTCAGTGCCTCAATGATGTGGTTTGTGCTTTCCTCCCAAGTCTCATCCTGTTCCTCTCAATCTCATCTCCTAGCATACATTCTCCTCTTCCTGGTTAGTTCCTATCTCCCGCCGCTTCCAAACATATTTTACTTGTTAACCCTTATTTACTCATCAAGTCTAGGTCTCACTGCCTTTGGGAAGCCTTCTCTGATTCCTCAAATCTACGTGTTCTTCCCATGGATCACCAAGAACTCTCAGCTTCCCATACCATTAGAGGGGAAGCTGGCTGGATTTCCTCCTAGCTCTTTTGCAAAAACTGGCCCCAAGGTGGGAGTAGATGCTATGTCCATACCCCAGAAAGGGCCTTACTAGTAGACTGCTATTGCCGATACAGTATGGTGGCAAATATTTATTTTGGAGTCAGAAGACATGGTTCCCAGTCTTCACTTTTTATTAACTAGATGTAAGACACTGAATAAGTGACAAGCTAACTCTCTGGGTCTCAGTTTACCTATCTAAACTCAGATTATTAGGATGTCTTCTTCATGACACCATTATGAGGAAGAGATTTAAAATAAACATGGTGAGTCTTACATAATGGTATACATTTGCCCAAACTCAAAGAATTGTACAGAAAAGGATAAATTTTACTGTATATAAATTACATCCAATAATCTTGACTTTAAAAAAAATCAATTATAACTTACCACATTAGTGGAATAAAGAGGAAAACCACATGGTCATCAATAGATTCAGAAAAGTATTTGATAAAATTCAAAAAATACTCGATTAAAAAAAAACGACTCAGCAACTTAGACATAGAAATCTAAGAAAGGATGTCTATAACAACCTACAGTTAGCATCATACTTAGTGGAAACATTGACCATCTCCCGCTAAGACTATAATTAAGAGAACATCTACTATAATAATCTCTATTCAAAATTGTGCTAGAGCTCCAGCCAGTCCAATAAAGCAAGAAAATAAATGATTTTTTTAAAAATTCCAATCTTTGGACTGGAAAGGTAAAAGTAAAATTGCCATGACACTGAAATGACCAGACTGTAGAAAAACATAAGGAAACTACACAGCATAATAAAATTAATTGTATTTCTATATACTAGCAATAAGTTTTTAAAAATCAATGAAATGGAAAACATTTTCATTAGCATCCAAAAATGTAAAACATCTAGGAATAAATCTAACAAAAAAGATCTAAGATTACTACCCAGAAATCTACAAAACACTGTTGAGAAGACCTAAATAATATGTGTGTGTGTGTGTGTGTGTGTGTAGGGGGAGAGGGGAGAGAGAGAGAGAAAGAGAGATCAAAAAAGGTAGAAGAGGGGAGGAAGAGGTAGTGAGATTGGAAGACTCAAGAATATTAAGATGTCAATTCTTTCCAAATTAATCCATAGATGCTAATCTGAAAAACTGTTTCTAAAATTGATAATAGAAATGCAAAGGACTTTGAAAGCAACAAAACTGGAGGACTAATACATCAGATAATCAGACCAACTATAAAGACACAATAATTAATAAACAGTAGTATCGGCACAAGGAAAGAAATAGACCAATTGAACTAAATAGTCCAGAAACAGCCTCTGTATATTTAGTCAACTGATGAATGACAAAGGTCCTCCTGAAATCCAGTGAGGAAAGAACGATCTTTTAAACAAATGGATATTGCTACCTGATATCTTACACAAAATTTAATTCACAATGGATCAGAGACTGAATGAGAAAGATTTTTTTAAATTAAAATATATCAATGCAATCCCTATCAAAATCTTAGCTGTCTTTTTTATTTCACAGAAAAAGAAACTACAACCTAAAGTTATAGACTCTCAGGAGACCCTAAATAGTCAAAATAGTCAGGAAAAAGAACAAACGGCAGGATTCACACCTCTTGATTTTAAAAGTTACTACAAAGCTCAGTAATCAATATGGTGTGTTACTGACATAAGGCTAGACATATAAATTAATGGAATGGAATTCAGAGTCCAGAAATATTCTTGTATTTATGGTCAACCGATTTTGACAAGGATGTCAAGTCCATACAATGGGGAAAGAGCAGTCTTTTCAACAGATGATGCTAGTATAAATGGATGTACAAATGCAAAAGAAAGAAGCTGGGGTTGTACCTCACAACATATATAAAACTAAGTCAAAATGGATCAAAGACCTAAATTTCAGAGTGAAAACTACAAAACTTAGAAGAAAACAGTCCCCTCCTCAGTTCTGATCTTCTTGAGGAAATCTGGTTCATTGGTAGCAGTTTGAAACACGTCATTAGCAACGGCAGTGCGATGTTCCTTCTGCTCTGGCAGCAGAAGCTGTGGAACGAATTTTGCCATGACACGTTTCATGCCAAGATGCTGCATCCAAATCCCGAATACGGTAGCTTTGGGGACCCCCAGGTCAGCTTCTAGTTCCCGCACCGTCCA